>CM076575.1:1412384417-1412646832 GCA_034641835.2 Pinus albicaulis
TCAAATGATTTACAATATAATAAATAAAACAGAACAGCGTTCCCCTAAAGATCGGTGAAAAATAGGGAGCTGTTTCAATTAAAATCATGAAGATAGCAAAGGAGTTGTCCATCTGTTCTTAAAAGGGGCAGCACTACATGTGAAATCTGTTGATAACCAATTAGAATGGGGAAACTGTAATGCAGAGCCTTTGAAATCGCAACTGAAGACCAAAATGGGAAATTGAACCTATCTTTCTGCCACGGTAGATATCTCTTTTTAAATTTAGACTTTCAGCCTTTTGACTGCCACTTTACCTTTACCTTATGAATAAAAACTAATTTTTAAATAAAACTGGCTCAATATCTTTCCACTGCCAGCGAATACATATCCTTTGGCTTAACAAGATTCTCCGCATGTTTCTATTCAACGAGTCACCAACAAATGTCAATCTCTTGCTTTAATACTGATACAGAGCCATTCTGCTATGTCTTTAAAACCGTTTCATTCAGCACCAAAGAAGCTGCATCTGTGCCATTACGGTTTGCTGCTCTATTGGGTACAAATGATATCAATTGCAGAGGCTTATCAGTTTCTAGACCATCATGTCCATCGACTCGATTTATATGAACAGAATTCATGGATTTGTGCTCATACCCAGTAAGATCTGCGCCATTTTTTATGGGAACAGTGGAAACTGTAGGGTTTTCTGAAATGTTCTGGAGCATTCGTTGGTCCATTCTTCCTATTTTGTAGACGGGATGCCTTCTGACCAATCATGTTGGCCTTGAATTTGCTCGAGACACAAATTTGCTTGCAGCGGTATTTCAGAAAGCTGACCCGTTTTTTATTCGTATTCTGTCGACGCAGCACTTGCAGTTGTTTATCCAACACTAAATAGACATATATAAGATTGATACCCAGGCCCAGGTGTATAAGCATATCCATTAGCACATTCAATACTTGAATCTACTGAATATATGCCCATAATTCAAATTCAAATATGACGTCGTGACAGTTCAAAGAAAATATGTCGCCACTTTGCTCAGCACGAACTGTATATAGAGCTTAAAAAAGGTTTTTCGAATCTGCATTGAACGACCATGTTTTAGACATTGGAACCTCCCTTTCGTCCTGTTGTGTGTTCCAAAAGTAGGTACGCCTGTCAATGCAAGAGTATGGAAATGCTGGAAAAGTCCAAAATAATCCGCTGCACGATTGCTGTAGTATGTGGCATTCTTGTCATTTAGCTTGATTGCCTCAGAATAAAAATTGACTGCTTTATGCCATTGTTTTCCCTTATATGCAACATTACCCTTTTCTTTAGAAATCTATGCAACTTTTATTTGGTTACCAACCATAGGAAAGGACTTTGAGCTTGAAGCAATCTCAGCTTGCTTTTGAAAATAAGGATACAGATCCGATAGAGTATCAAGTAAAAACCTATCTGCTCCATACCTCACCACCAATGACACTGAAACAGGACATCCATCATACTTTCCTAGAGGTACAGTGACCTCACAGCATCTTCAACTTGGAGCAGTCATTTAAATTTGAAAAATCGCAAAGTGTTGATGATTCTGGGCCGGAGAGATCAACGTGCCGCGCGCATGCCCAACGCACCGCGCGCATTCTATGCGTCGCGCGCGTGTAAAATTACACTGCCCACTGATGCCCAGTGCGCCGCGCGCTGCTTGTATGCGCCGCGCGCACTGTCAATACACTAGCTCGGCCTCAACACTTACAATTGCGTCCTTCCACCTTTCAATTCGACTTCTGCTATGAAGAATTATGAATGTTTCCTGATAAAAATGGTTTATAGGACTTGGAGCAATATCTTACAAGTGATGGCTTTGATTTTCTTTGCAATGACCCATTTTGATTTTCTAAAGTACCTCTATGGTCATGATCCTTCGAAATTCCAGGTAACCAACGAAGAGTGTAAACCTTCAGGGCCTCACCTATTAGCTTATGTGACATTCTTCCCTTGGATTTAATAGCAGCTATTACTCGCTCATACAAATCAATATCCAGTTTACAAATGTCTTCAACCCACCAATCCTTTGGAACATAGTGATGTTTAGTATTTTGTATTCCATTCCATGGAGGACTATTACTATTTCCTACACATGGTTGGCCATTTACTGACTTCACTCTTGTGTAAGTGAAGGACCAATCAACCTTTGAAGGATCAACTGAAGTCTTAGAAGCAATTGAGTCAATACATCTTCCTACAAGAGAGATAGTTTCTCGACCAGTGGCAAGAGAGGACAGGCGGTACCGCAATACAATAATGGAATCTTTCCAAATTTTCAACAAACTCGAATGGGAAGACCAATCTTATAGACTAGATTCCTTTCTCCATAGCTTCTCGTCATCCCAAGATATTCGCAAAGACAACGAACCCAAACAACATTGTAGGCATTGAGTGTAACAACAATTCCATAGCAGAATTTGGCACATAGCTCAAAAGCTTGAGGCCCTCCTCGAAAATCAGGAACTTCATTCTTGTATAAGGCACTTCTGCGCTTCTGAACAGCTACGAGCCACACATGGTTCACTTTCAAGATAATAACCATCAAACTCCACCAAACTGCTGAGCGTGTTGTATAATTTGGCATTTCTGGCATTTGGATGCAAAGCTCTGTTTTGTTTGATTTCGCTTTGTCTCTAATTGCTGATGATGTTCTTTCGAAGCGTCATAGGATAGGAGTCATATCACGCTCATCAAGAGCCGTTAAACTTCTGAAATACTTTCGAAAGCTTACCTATTTTATTACAAAGACACACTGATTTCTTCTTCAAAACAGGTTTTGAAGAAGAATCAACTTCGCATTATGGACGATGAAATGTCGTAAATGAAACTTATCGAACCTCTCAGCTCGCAGCATTATTCGACATGTTTGAAGACCAATGACGAAGGACCGACAGGACGCAGTTCAAACATTGGCTCCAATGGGGATGGCAGCTGCCGCTTCTTGGAGGTGCCAAGAATCTGCAGATCTTTGGGAGAGCAGACAGTGCCTCCATCCATTGGGCGATGGAATCATTATTTCGAAGAAACGACAAAAGACTGATGACTCAACTTATTAACTGGAAAATCGACTCAAACTAACTCGATGCAAACTGAAATGACTAAATTAAAACAAAAGCTTTTTGAAAAGGGTAGCAGTCCATCAAGCTTTAAAATCATGATGGCAACCACCTGCATACTGATGTGATATGTACAATCATGTGTAGTGTGCCTTCCAATGTAACCAATCCAGCAAATGGCTACACCCCAAATTTCTGCTCTTACTCTCTTTGAGCAGGCGGAATGATGAACCTGTAGGCAACTCAAAATAACCACTGAAACCAAAGCTTAGGATAATGAACCAGGCAATATTTATCCTTTCTAATGCTTGCAGAAGAATGCTGAAGGGGTCTTGAAAATCCTGAAGCACTGGCTCATCTGGAGATCCAGCTGCAAAAATACAAGTATTTACTCCATTCTAATCTGAAAGGACAATTGATTTCTGAGGGATAGAAATGCACAGAGAGGTATCTGCCATCTGAGTGTTAGCTGTAGGTTCCTTGACCATGAGAAATTCTGGCATATATTCCTCAACTTCATGATCTAGGTCATTCTTAAACAAAAAACAATCTTCAAGATTATCAAACATGACAGCCTTATCATCTTTGTGAAAGAAAAAATTATCTGTTTGCTGATCTACACAACTGATCACAAGACAATCATCTTTTTCAAAAGAGGAAGAAGTTTCACCAACACTTTCCTGACTATGTGTGCACTGCAAATCTGCTGTAGCTTGGGCTGTAACAAGACCTTTCAAAAGTAGATCTATCTCATCTTCAGACAAAGGAGACAATGCTTTTTGTTTTCTTCTGCTTAAACAGTAATTATCTTCATATGACAGGGCATTCAAACTATCATTTATTACTAAGTTATTGAAAGGAGATTTATCACTTACTTGCACAAAGATCTCATTTTGTTTTTCATGAACATCTGAATCCAAAACTCTGTCTATGATCTCAACAGTAGAGTGCTCCTTGATGGGATTCAACAACAAACCATCTTCCCCAGTATGGTCGTCACTATGTTAGCGCTCGAATCTGCCTCAGGCTGAGGAAGGAAAAACTCGAGGCAACATCAAACCACGCTCAGCCTCATAGCTAGCCCTACGAGGACAGGAGAGGGCTCTCTCCAATCAATCTCAATAAAATGAGCAATAGGGTGCGAGATGACTTAAAATGGGAACTAATTTTAGGCTAGTAAATAGATAGGAAGGGGTATTAATGAATATCTGAGTTTTTTGGGCAGTATGGGGACAAAGGACAGCATGAGCAGGGAAATTAAATGAAAGATGCAGATTATCTCATGAGGCAAGACAGGCAAGAGCTTAAGCATTCAATTTGAAATTATATGGAGTGTAAAGAATGTTTAAGAATGCTGAAAAGGGCGTGAATTCATGAATCCTTTTCAGACGGAGGAAAACATAGAACTTGAATACTTTCCCAGGGCAGAGCAGCAAGCTGAATTCTGCCCTTCACACTTAAAATTATTCAATAGGGAATGATTATGAATGAAACAATAAACATAACAAGAAACATATGAAAATAGAGAAAAACATAATGCTAAGTTGTTACTACAGGGATCTTATGAAATAGAGCTGCAAACTTTCAATTAAATCTCTGTCAAAAACTGTACAATGAAGCTCTCTGTATTTCTCTACAGGTTTCCCAGAACTCTCCCCGCTTACAAATTATTTTCAATACATTAAATAAACTATGCTAGAAGAAAACAGATCGACCCAAAAACAGGGGCGTTGTTTCAACTGACATTGCAAAAATAGAAAAAACTATTCTTTTGTTCTAAAAACAGACCAATGTTTCCCTTGAAATCTTCTGATGGCCAATTAAGAGACAAATATGGGAGCGCAGATCCATTTGGATTATTAACTGAAGTCATTAATAGGAGATCGATCCTATTCTTCTGCTGTGGTAGGTAGTCTTGATTTATTTTTAACCTTTGACTTTTCACTTTACGTTTACCTTCTGAATAAAAACTAATTTTTAATAAAACTGACTCAATATCTTTCCACTGCCAGCGAATACATATCCTTTGGCTTAACAAGGTTCTCCGCATGTTTCTATTCAACGAGTCACCAACAAATGTCCTCTCTCGCTTTAATACTGATACAGAGCCATTCTGCTCTGTCTTTAAAACTATTTCATTCAGCACCAAAGAAGCTGCCAAAGCATCAACTGTATTTTGAAGAGCAATGTCCCTCAATTTAATTGAACATAGGTATTCTGAAATATCATGCTCAAGCTCCCGTTTGACAGCTTGTAATTCTAAGATTACTGAAGCATTTTTTTCCTTCTCGACCTCTAGCTGTGTAATGATATTTTCTTCATCCAAATCAGCATTGTCCTTCAGAAACTCTATAATTATATTTGCAACTATGTCTGGCTTCTCAACATGAGGAATATGTCCACATTCGCTAATGTACTGCAATTTTGATTCTTGTATATCATTCTGCAATCTCTGTGCGTATTCCTTGCTAATGATCTTGTCATTCCCACCCCAAATCACAAGAGCCTTCTTTTGCACCTGTAAACTTGACAGTATTACTCTTTTACACGAGTAGCAACTTTGTATCCTCCAGTACGCATGAAAACAATTGTCGCCTCTTCCCAATGTGGCAGAAGGCAATGTAAACGACCCACATTCATCGAATCAATTATTTTAGCAGTGGATATGCTATGGCAAGCCAAAAGATTAGCATATGATCGCAATGGAATACTCTTCAGTACAGAAACCCCAGCATATGCTAGAAATTTTGGGAATTTTTCTATGTTTCCAGTACCCTCTACATATGCACTTGCATCGATCAGCACCAAACTTGAAACAGATTCAGGATATAAAACAACAAAGTCTACCGCAGCAGCAGCATCAATCGGGGCATTGGATTTCTCTGGTGCCGTGCTAGCATCTGGTTCCATATGTGCTCGTCTGCATATTTCCTCCAACTTTATCCACTTCTTCAACACCAATTTTTTCATTTTTCTTGCCTTCAACAGATTCAATCTCTCAACTTCTACCTCCGCCTCGTCAATGATATCAAGTGCAAGAGAACCTGCGCTTGTAACTTCAGTATCTAATGCTCCAAGATCGCATACAACATTTCTACATCGTTCTCTTTCTTCCATTGAAGTATCCATTAGGTTCCAAAGTTCAACCAAAGATGTTCCAAGATCTTGCAACTTCTGAATTCGAAGTTTCTTTTCATTTTTCAATGTCTGAATAGTCTGTGATAATCCCTCCACTGTCACGTTTGCAATCATGAACGACTTTTGTAACATGAAGAGATTCTAGAGCAGGTTTGCAGACCTTCATTAATATGTTTCCACCCACAACTGCATCAATCAGATACACAGAATCCTCAGATGCAAGTTGGAAGCCGATTTGGGCGTTTGGGCACGAAATCGGACGCAAAGGCAAGAATTTTTTGGCTATGTCACTATATGGGTAGCGCGCCTACCCAACGCGTAGCGCGTACCTTCAGTCCAGTCCAGAGTTTTGAAAAACACTTCAAATTTGACTTCAATGACTCCAACTCAGTTTTGCCTTGGGAAATTTGCGAAAATGATTTGTTTTTTGCTGGGATTGGAGCTGCCATTGAAGAACTGCAAAATTTGAAATACTTTGACAACTTACCTATTTATTACAAAGACACATCTGATGATTTCATCTTCAAAACAGGGTTTTGAAGAAGAATCAATCTTGCATTGATAACCATCTTGAAATATAAACTCACTGAACCTTCTTCTAGCCTGCAGACATTATTCGACATGTTTGAAGACCAATGAAGAAGGACCCGACAGGATCGTGTCTAACAAATCCTATTGATCATTTAAGCCTGTAGTTGATGAGGGACAAAATGAAGTGGAATGTGGTGAAAGAGAAGAACATCTTTGGGGCTCAACACTTGATTCCAACAAACTCCTGAACGAATCTCTAAAATGAGTTGGGAGGTTTGGCTCTGAATATCCATGTATGGGAGGTGGTTTTCCACATATCATGGAAGTTTCCTTGAGGATAGGGCCAATCCCATGATTTTAGGTTTCCCAACTCCCCTTCCACCATCTATATAAGCTTGCCTTTTTCCCTTAGCAAGCTAGAAGCAAGAGCTGAACCTGTAGCAAGGAGAATATCGCCAGACAGCCTTTGAGAGCCAAGCCGAAGAGAGAGAGATTTGTCCCATTTTTGATGAGCTTCATTGAGACGTGCTCCATTGTTATTCCTGCTGAAGGAAGATCTAGCGTCAGAGATTTGGGTTGTATCTTTCCTTTGTTATTTTAATGATAAGCGACTTTGATTATGGTTTCATTCATGTGTTTTTGTCTTTGATGCAATGAATTACATCCTCTCTGAATAATGTATGGTTACAAGATTTAGAATCTATGTTGTGTATCGTTGTGTTTCTTCGCATGTGTGTAGGTGTTCAGACGTGTTAAGCGGAGGCATCGTGATCTGCCAAAGCGAAGGATGGGAAGCGTCATCCTTTCTTCCACGACCATTGCGTAGGACCTGAGGTAGGAAATTTGTTATGTTTTGTCATTTTTGTAACTAGAGACCTGTGTCACTACGTGACTAATTGTTGCTATACCCGATCTGGGCTAGTAGGGATCGCCTCTGTCCGCAGAGGGGATTTACCTCTCCAACAAACTGGTGACTCCGCTAGGGAGTTAATTGGAGTTTGTCTTGTCTCTTTTGGTTGTTTTTGGCTTGTGTCTACTTGATTTGATCTTCTGGTTTGTCTCCTTCTGGTGTAAAACCTCTGTTTAGCCCCCACCATACCTGATCTACTCTATGTTTTCTCTTTTTCATTCCTGTCCTTAGTAAACTCGATTGGTGTGCTTTTTAGCCTGACAGTCGCGCCAACTGGTGCTTGTTGCTAGTTAGGCCCTCACGCCAACCCTGTTTTGGCACAAGACACAACCAAACAGTCGCGCCAACCCTATTTGGTGTTAGGGTTTACTTGTTTTTGAGCCCTCTGAGTCTGATTTTTGGTTTTGGTGTCACTTTTTCGACTGCCTGAGTGCCTTGAAGTCCCTGTTGACTATGTTTGACCTCTATCCTCCGGTTGTTTGCGCCCTACCATCAGTTTTACATTCTATCCCTAGGGCATCTAGGTGCTATTGTGTGCTGAGCCTCCCGTGGGAGTTTTTGGTTTTTGCTTGTTCAGTCAACTTCGTTTTTGCTTCCTTGCATTTGTTTGGTTGGTTTCCATTGTATCATTGTGTTATTTGAGTGAATGCTCTCTTTTTCATTCAATTTTCGCTTTGTCTCATTTCAAGCCTAGATCACATGGTTTGTATGAGTCTTTTTGGGTTCCTCTTCGATTTGAGGGATTTCTCCATCAGTTTGAGTTCTGATTGTGTGTTTTGCATTGAGTGAACTTGCTTGTTTCTACTCTTTCACTATCATTTCTCAAATTGGTCTCTTCATTAGGTTTTCATTTCGTTTGGTGCATTTTTCTCTAAAACATTGAAAAATACAAAAACAAATCTTTTTTCTTTTGATTAGTTAGTGAAAATTGAAAGATTTTATGCTTTATTAGTGTTATATAACTCTAAAGGAAAAGTTTTTAGTTTCATTAGCGTGCATTAGAGACATTAGTGGATGTTTTCTAATCATTTTGTTACTGTTTGAAAAGCTCTCAACCTTCTCATAGTTAGCTATTCATCAAACAAAGTGATATATTGTGGCATGTTGTGTGCATTTAGAGGATTTTTGAGACATAACATTCGTTAGGGCCTGAAATTGAAACATAATTGAAGATTAACTCTAAAATTTATTCATTTTCCTTAAGGCAACATTGAAACATTAACAAAATATCTAGAGGTCTAGGCTAGTGACGTGTTCTGACGTCGTTAAACCTAGTAGCTGTCGTTCGCCTCTTGGCTTTAGACAGTGCTAGTACAGACTTGTGCTCCCCGTACCATCGTGTATATAAAGGGAGACCCCACTAGGTTGCTATCCTTTATCCGTAGGAAGTTGAGCCTACCTCCTTATACCCGTGATACACTAGACACAGCATTCGGGGAGATTAACTGCACGTACGTCAAGTCCTTGGTTGATTTCTCTTTCATTTTTTAACCAAGGTGTATATGGCAGTTCATGGATATCTGGTACACCCATCTAGCTAGATTACCAGAGTAGTCATCTCGATCTTTTCTGACTCATTAAATTTGAAAAGATCATCAAGCGCTTGTCCTTTCACGCTTGTTTCCAAATTGAAAGAGATACAGTCGTCTTTTATTCGTTTCTCGACTCTTAAAACATGAAATAGTAAAATTTCCAAGTTTCAATGTGGTAAAATTAATCACCTACGATCACACACCCTTTTAGAGATTCTTTTTTTGGCCGCTTGATTGTTTGCCTTGGTTTTTTCCATGTGTCTTTGTTTTGATCTCATCCTCTTTTTGTTACTGTCACAGTGGCGGAACCTTCAGTTTCATCTACTGGTAGTCCTTACACAGATGATTCGTCAGAGGTCTCTCAGTCCTCTGCTAAACCTCAGCAGCCTATTGTATCCGAGTTTCCCGACTGGGGATCGGTCATATCTGAGCTTCCCTTTGGTGGACCAATTGAATTCAATTGGCCCTTATCCAATGCTTGGTTTGGATTTGGAGTAGGGGAATATTTCCCTCCTCTTACATCAAGATCGCCTTTCTTGGCTGCCATTATACCTCCTATTCCTCACCATCTTTTAGAAGATCTAGCGGCAGGGTCAGATATGGACTCACCCAGTCCTTCTCCCAGTGAGGAAATCCCTACATCTGGTGATGATTACCAGCTTTTTCTAGAAAAAAACCCCGAGTCTTCCATCATGTCTTCGCCTGGTCCTTCGCTTCCAGTAGGATATAGGTCCTTAAGTCAGGTCATGGCCGCTATGGCCTCTATGAGAACATTGACTCCATCCATTTGGCCAATTATTCCTTCGTTAGGGATGTCACCATCAACACCTCTCACGTCGTCTCCTTATGTCACATTAGTACCTGTTAGGCCTATTGTTTGCGTAGCTGCATCTACGCCCACTGTCACTACTCAGTCCATCAAGACCTCGTTTCTTCCTGAAGACATCTACATAGCATCTGCTATTCTGGAGAATATCTCTCCTGAGGAGTATCGGTTGTCGTTACAGATGTCAAACTCCGAGGTTGGTCAGTCCTCCCAAGATCCAAACCGTCCTAATTTTTCCCATTATGGACCAGATGGTACTCCCATATATGTTTTTCCTTATCAGTATGATGAGCAGGGTAACCCTCTACGTTTTCTTGCTCCATAGGCTTATCAGTATGTTCATGGTTTTCTATCTACCCAGGCTGGGAAACCTTCTAACCTACAAGGACAACCCTTCCAGGGCCAACCTTCGGGCCAGCCTGGTTATTTGTATGACCCGCAGGGACAACCCTTACAGGGACAACCTTCGGGTCAGCAAGGGTTGTTGTACGGCCCGCAAGGGCAGTCCTACAATCCTCAAGGCCAACCTCTACAGCCTCACCCTGTGGTCCAACCAGGGCAACCTCAAGCATCCGTAGGCCAACCGAGGTATCAACCTGGACTTTTGTATGGTACTGGGGGGCAAATCCACCCTTCTCAACCAATGGTGCAACCTCAACAACCTCAGTTTCCCATCGATCCGAATGTTGCACAGCCAGGGCCATCTTATGGTCTTGTTACAGGTCAACCTAGTTATCAGGAACAACCTGGCCCTCTCCCTACATCAGGCCAACCGGCTCAGCTGGGGCAACCTGGTGTCCTTCACTAGCCCGGTCAACCTGTTCAACCAGGACAACCTGTTTAGCCGGGCCAACCTATTCAACCAGGGTAGCCCGCCCAGCCAGGTCAACCTGTTCAACTAGGATAGCCTGCATATCCAGTCAACCCTGATCAACAACCGATTTATTCTATGCCGCAGCCAAATCTGCCTGTGCGCCCAACTTATTAGGCTCAGCAGGGTCCCACTTACCAGCAGCCCGCTCGACTCCAAGGTAGTTATTACCTACAAGGTCAGTCTCGACCGTTTACAACCCGCCACAAGGTTCTAGTTATTACCTTCAACAACCAGGCTATACCTATACTCAGCAGTAAAATCCTTTCACTCCTAAAACGGGGCCCAGATATAATCAGGGTTAGTACCTTGGTTATCAACCCCCTTACACTGGTTATCAGCAACCGTATCAACCCAATTATACGGCTTATACCCCCTATGGTCAGAATCCTCCAGGATAGAACCAATGGGGGCAAATTTATGCTCACCTAGGGTGGAGTACAGGTACAGGTCCTTATTGGGGGCCTGGCATGCCTTTCAATCCTCAGTTTCCTTTCCTTGCCACGTTGGAATTGCTGGATGTATCTAAATTAACCAATGATCTGATTCTTCATAATCCATATTGGCCTCCGGTTCCGACCAAGGTGCCTGGTGACTATCCTAAATTTGAGGGTAAAGCTAGAGAAGACCCCCAAGCACATGTCATGACTTACCATTTGTGGTGTTCCTCGAACTCTTGGGTGCATGACTCGATTCGTCTACGTCTTTTCCAGTGCACTATTACTGGTGCTGCTGCTAAGTGGTATACAGAACTACCTCGCAGTATCTTTCAAGACTTTAATATGCTAGCTATGGCTTTTTTGACACATTTCCAGTTACCGATTTTTTACGAAGCCGGGACGCATCTCTTGACTTCTCTTAAGCAGGATAAAGCCACTCACATATCTGATCATATTCATGAATGGTGACGTCGTCGTTGACTGATCAAGTTTGATATTCCTTATCAGCTTCTAACTCATTGGTTCACTACCTCCTTTGTTAACAAGATCACTCAAGATATTGCTATGGGGGCATGTGTAACCGAAGAACAAGCCATCGCTCATGCCTAGTACCTCGATTTGGTGTACTCTCATTCTGGCATGTTATATGATATCTTGACTGATGCCCCACGGCTAGGGACCTCTAAAGCACCAACTACCCCATTGGTGGATGGTGTTATTGGTTACGTTTCTCAGACTTCTCGGAATTCCTCTAATGGGAAGCATAAGTCAAATTCTTCCAATAATTCTGCTCTTCCCGCCCCTCCATATTCTGGTAAGACTGTGGAGGTCAATGCCATTCAGATCAATCCTGCGGAAAAGGCCTCCAAAGGGAAGAAGAAGGGCAGATGCAAATCCAAATCTGATGCCCTAAAGCTAGATTCCTCTAAACCTCGTGCTGATGATGGTTCCCAGTGGAAACCGAAGTACCCCTACCTGATCTGTGATGGAGACCACTACACCAAAGATTGTCCCAGATGATCTGAGGTTAGTCAACTTCTGAAAGGCTCTAAAGGGACTCTAGCAGTTCTCAAAGAACCATTTCCATCTCAGCGGACCCAGATGGTTGAGCAGCCTTCACCATTTGCACCATTTGGGTCCCAAGTTTTTATGATGAATGGTGTTGCACCTGTCTCGATCGCCACTCGTTCGAAGGATTATGCTGGATCACGCCAGGTAGCTGGGAAGGAATTCATTGATGGACCACGTCCCCCACCTGTCTCTGGTTCTTTAGAACTTGAGAAAGCCAGCGCTAAACCCATTGTAAGGCCACCCTCCAAATGTGTTCTTCGAAAATCTTCCTATAATCTAGACGCCCGTGCTGCTCAGCACTACAGCATTGTTGAGAATTTGGCACAGGCACCTTCCGCAATGTCTGCATTGGAATTTCTTCAAAGTTGCCCATCACAACGGAAATCTCTATTGTCCGCAATCGGTGGAATTGATCCTACCGATTCTAGTCTTCTCACCTTCAATCTGGAAGATTTTGTCCCCTGACTTCCACATCAAATCGCTCTTGTTATACAAGTCGGTATCAATGGCCTCAACATCCACAGAGTTGTTGTGGATGAAGGTGCTTCCACCTGTGTTATGTCATCTGCCTACTGGAAGGCCATCGGCTCTCCAGCTCTCACTTCATCTCCCAATGCCCTAGATGCATTTGATGGTAGGGAATCAAAACCCTTGGGTGTTCTCGAGAGTTTACCGATCACGTTACAGGATGAGACAGTCAACGTGGAAGTATAAGTATTTGATGCCAAGCTCAACTACAATCTTCTTCTTGGTTGCAGCTAGACTCACGCCATGCTATGCGTTCCATCCACCCTCTTCCAGATTCTGAAGTTTCCTCATGAGGGAAAAATTATCACTGTCGATCAGTTTTCTTTCTTCACCTCATCCTCCGAGAACAACGTACCATACGTGGATCAAATTCCCAATCCCTCTGACAGTGTAGGACCTGGTCTTTTCAAGGAACCTGTTCTCATGGGTATTTTTCCTGTGCCACCACTGAACACCATTCAAGTCAACATGATCTCTAGGTCAGATGACTCGTGGATCATCCCTTCCCCTGAACAGGTGACCTTTTTTGGATAATCGATGCCTTTGACCCCAGTTGAAATTAATTATTGTGAGATTGTTGCTACATAAAATCTTCCTCCTACTGAACATGCTCCTTTGAGCATGGCTCTTGATGTTTATTCTCAATCCCCTTGGCTCGGTGATGCAGATTCGCCGGATCCTTTAAGAGAAGTCTTCTCGTCTGACGAAGCTATCGTTGAAACAATGTCTCTTGAAGATCTGCCATGGAGAGATGGACATCATCTTTCTACGTTCATGCCCGACCTAGGGGAAATGTCTAATTGTATCAAGCGTGATGTATCTAGTTATCCCCCTCCTAAGCCTCCTCCTTTGAGCTCGTCAGAGCATAGTTCCTCTTCTTGTGTCAAGCTCCTAAAACAATGAAACAAGCTGCTATGAGGACAGTTCTTTTAAGTGTGTCAACCTCATTAAAATAATGAAACACGAGCCCATTCAATTCGAGTTTTGTTAGATTTAGATCAAATCTCTTGTGTTTTGAGCCTTCACTCCATTTCCTATGGACTGAAGCTTTGGGGGCATGTACCTCGAATTGAAACACCATGCTAGGGGCACGCCTCATATTCCTTATCATTTCAAGCATAGTTTGCATGTGTGCTTTTAAGCTTACGAAAATAAAATGTGATTTGTGTGGTAACACATTTTTTGAACTCTTGATTTTCCATTGGATCATGTGTTGTGCGACTAATACATTAGATAACGTTGTATTAGGCATTTTCATAACATATTAAAAAACATCATCATATGTAAAAAGATCCATCCAGAAATATATATATATATATATATATATATGTCGAAATGTTTGCAGTTTGTGTGCATCACATAAAATCCAAAAATATACATGTCTGTTTTAATAATATCCGGAGACAACATGTCTCTCAAAAATATGAAAATGAAAAGCCTAGATGACTAATTAGCATGATGCTCATGGTAGCATGTCACTGCCTGCACAAATCACCTCAATAAATGACGAAGGTGACTAGACACCCCCACGGTGTGCCTCTGATAAGCCAAAGGGACATCTGCTAGGCGAGCATAATCTGGGATCCCATGGGCGATTCGCTCCAAGTTATGAACTAGCTCACTCCCCTCACCACCCTCACCTTGAGGATCATAGGCGAGAGGGGTCCTCCATGTGATCGGCGACATCCCGGCGGGCCTCTCTGGGCCAACATTTGCATACATATAGGATTGTTTGTAAGGACATACATGTATACCCAAAAAAATCATAAAATACACAAAATAAAAAAGAGTCCTACCCAACTCCTCATCCTAGTCTTCTCCCTCCAGGAGTGGAAGATCTAGGTCTCCCGTGAAGTCAGTACTGGCATAGGGCCAGTCCTCTATGACTATCAACTGTCGCCGAAGCCATATCAAGAACTCGGGCCTCCATGACATTTTCTGGCCCCCTCCTGCTCTGGGCATCAGTGCTACCCATCGAGCCATCCATGTCTCTCTCAACAGTGGATCAGTGACTATCGCCCCCTGGCCCTGGAATATTGGTAGCTGTTCGAGGATGAACGATACCAAGATAGATCCATACCCAAATTGCTTCAGTTTGGTCTTCTTACACTTTTCAACTGCCATTTGATATTCATGGTTATGGGAGTGACCCAATCGAATAGTGTTGGGTTCATGCATTCTGACGCTAGGAGGAGCTGTGTTTTAGTAGCCTCATGTAGCACCTGCGACCCCGCAGCCTGCGTAATGGTGTGGAGCACCACTCTGAGTGCTAGATCAGGAACTGTGTGGATGTCAACCTTTCCGCTACCTGATCCAGTTCGTGCCCCTGGGCACACTCTTTCCATAACCATTGACATTTTTTCGCCAGATATCCTTGTACCTATCAAGATCAGGACTGGACCTCTGCGAGACAATCCAGTTATGAAGTAAACATCAGATACTTCGAGCTCCAACACTTGGTCTCGAAGCCTAAACTTCTCTTCATTCTCATCCCAGATATTGATTAAGTATTGCAGCAATTCAAGTTGTGCCCTAAGACATGGTGTCAAGAAGAAATTTTTTAAACCGCAATCCCGAAGAGAGTTCATGCATTGCTCATTCCTCATTGCCATTTCATCTTCTTCACTATGCTCCCTTTCTTTCCATTCAATCACCATTGTAGCTGTGTACCTGCACCAAAATGGTCACAAACACTTCATTAGATACCTTGAGCATTCAAAAATCCAGTTGATTGGTTCATTTTTTGTAAAAATTGAGCAGAAATTTGGGTTGCGCCATTGGCGTGATTGTTTTGTTGACAGTCACGCCAACTGGCGTGACCCCTTTGCAAAAAGAACCCAATTGGCGCAAGTTCGTGCCCGATACCCGCGCCAATTGGGCGAGCCCTAAATTTGAAAATATCCCCTCAGGGATCCTAAATCACAATGGAATTCTATAAAAAATGGATTAAAACATAGCTAAGGGAGGTGCCTCTTACCTGGAAAAAATGAGAACTGAAATGATGCACTGGATCGTCCACAATTGTCGCCGCAAGTTCGCACAGGAAAAACTCACTATTGCTCTCCACAAGAGGTAAAAAGTAAAAGTAAATATGTTTTTACTGTTTTTGTCATATTTATAACTTTTCAAAATCAAATTAGGTTTTGAAGCTTATTTTTCCATTATTTTATTATATTTTTTTGAAAAATGGGTTTTATGCTTGCTTTCTTGTGCAGCAACAGGTTTTCACACGACTAGGATGACAATACGAGTTGTATTTATACTTTTTCGGACTCGGTAAAAACATGAAAAAGTCACTATTGGAGTCATCTTTCAGCTCTTTTCTAACTCTCTAAACATGAAAAGATTGCCGAGTCACTTGTCATTTTGATCTCGTTAAATTGGCTACGAAACAACATCTACCCAGTATACGTTTACCCATTTTTCAGGCTGGGATATATTATTTACGAAAAAGGAATACCCTAGCCTATTGCGACTAGGAGGTTTTCTCAGACACAGTTTTCTACCTTTTCGGATCTGAGGAACTATCTACGAAAAGGGACCGTTGGAGTTTACTTTTACGCTATCTTTTCAAACTCTCTAAACATGAAAAGACGCCGAGTTCTTCCTTTGTCAGACTCGTTAAAACCTGATGACATCAGATTCTGTCGTAATGACGATACTCGAGTTCCTCCTTCCTAGGGCTTGTTAAATGTACTAGGATGGATTTTTCTGAAGGACAAACTTATATCGCAAGCATATGCTATCCCCTTCAAGCTTGTTTTCAAAAATATTTGGGGTACTCGCCAGAAATGGTGGGGAAAAATGAAACCAGTATCATCATCGTGTTGGAAGTATGTCACTCTTGGACATGGCACCTGAGTTTGCATTCATGTTGGGTTGGGGAAATCTCATCTCGTTTCCTGCTTGCCTCCATGGGTTTGGGTTATCCTTTTTGACCGCTCATCTACTCTTTTCCTTGTCATCATGACCTCCGAACATTTGATGTCAAATACTGCCAAATCCACTATCGTGCCGCCAATATGTTCAAGAGAAGTTGACCTCTGCGGTTTTCAACCCTCCTCTGATTCTCATCTGATCTTGATTCACAAACATTATGTTCCTCTGTCTCGTGTCGATGACGTGGGAAACACTATGGCCCACCTTTGATCGAGGTCACTTCCTGTCGACTTCAGCTCATTATCCAGGAAGTTGATCTATAGACTCCCTTTAGGTACCTTGGAGCCTGCATGCCTTAATGGCAGGTTCTTCACATTCGACGCAAGGTTTTCATCATTTGCCTTCGATCGAATGATTTTGTGGGTGTTCGAAACCAGCTCACTGTTCACATTCCGTGGATTGTACCTCTAGTACCTTGAGGGCCATCGTCATTATTGGTGGTTCCTCTCACGTCTGTTAATGAATTTCATCATTAGCTGGTAATTAGACGATGTTCTTGCATGTTCGACTTTAGCTCACTTATTCACATGCTAGGACTTGTACTTGGTTCGGGTCGAGATGGAGTGCAAGACCCTGGGTTTTGTCTGATGGAATCCAGGCTGTGGATTTTTTGGATTATCATGATTGGTTACATGACTCATTGATTGGATGGCTATGACTATACCTGAGTCTATTTTCTAATCCTTTCTGTATGGATGTGTCCATACCTTGGATCCTGATCATTGTACACTCTATTATGGATGGCTGCGCCCATAACACATACCATGTATTTGAGATATTAGTTGTACTTTTCTACGCAGGTTTTCCAACGACAGTGTTTTCAGTTGGGCACGTTCTCATAAAGCACTTCACCTCTCTCTCTCTCTCAAGCCTCATGCTTTAGGGGGCATCTGTTACACAGTAATTTGTCACCGTCCCTGCAATCCCCCGTCCCGCACATTGGAGGGCCATTCTTGTGACCTGTGAGCAGTGACATAACCTGAAACCACTTTCATGGCATCCCCCTTGACAAGGAAAATAATTCATCTGAAGAAAGTTTCCCTTGGAAAACCCTAAAAACTGATATTTTTGCCTTGGCGTGACTAGCCAGTTCAGCCATCGCACCAATGGCGAAAATCTGCCAAACATGGCGCACCAACTGGCACTCTGTCCCAGTGCCCCACTCGCACCAAGGTTAATAAGGATTTAAAAAAATAAATAAATGGCAGAAGTTTGATTCCAAAAAACTCCTGAACGAGTCTCTAAAATGAGTTGGGAGGTTTGGCTCCAGATCTCCATGTATGGGGGGTGGTTTTACACCTATCATGGAAGCTTCCTTGAGGATAGAGCCAATCCCATGATTGTAGGGATCCCAACTCCCCTTCCACCATTTATGTAAGCTTGCCTTTTTCCCTTAGCAAGCTAGAAGCAAGAGCTGAACCTGTAGCAAGGAGACTATCACCAGAAAGCCTTTGAGAGCCAAGCCGAAGAGAGAGAGCTTTGTCCCATTTCCGACGAGCTTCATTGAGACGTGCTCCACTGTCAGCCTTGCCGAAGAAAGATCTAGCATCAGAGCTTTGGGTTGTATCTTTCCTTTGTTATTTTAATGATAAGTGACTTTGATTATGGTTTCATTCATGTGTCTTTGTCTTTGATGCAATGAATTAAATCCTCTCTAACCGATGTATAGTTACAAGATTTAGATTCTATGCTGTGTATCGTTGTGTTTCTTTGCATGTGTGTAGGTGTTTGGACATGTTAAGCGGAGGGATCGTGATCTGCAAAAGTGAAGGACGGGAAGCGTCATCCTTTCTTCAACGACCATTGCGTAGGACTTGAGGTAGGAAATTCATTATGTTTTGTCATTTTTGTAACTAGATACCTACGTCACTACGTGACTGATTGTTGCTAGACCCGATCTGGGCTAGTAGGGATCGCCTCTGTCCACAGAGGGGATTTACCTCTCCAACAGAAAGAAAGATGCCACATAGGCTAAGAAGATTCAAATCGCTTGTATGAGGAGCCATAAAAGTTGAGCCTCCCACAATGCCCCATAATGTAGCTCTTCTTACATAACTATTTGAAATTACATTATGAAATGAAGCATTTTCTACTCTATAAGTTCAACCATGCAATTAACCAAAAGTGGTAATACCAAAAATGTAAGGTCAAGTGTGCTTTGAGTCACGAGGTTGTGTTGGTAACTTACCTTTAGGTGTGATTGAATAAAACCCAAGGGAACACTAGGTACGGGGCCAGGAAATCCTAGATACAAAGCAATTGATTCAAAAAAGGATAGAAACCAAACACATAGACTCTAGAGAGAGCCGATGAGGAAAACGTCTAGATGGTAGAGGGTTAGAACATGGAAGGGATAGTGGGCCTAAGAAACCCAAGAGCTTGAGAAGGAGATTAGGGAGATTTAAGGCACAAATCTCAACCTAGATTCAACACTTGAGAGAGGTTGAAAAGTTGTCGACAACAACACGAATGAAGGGTGCTTAGAGAAAAGGGAATGACATAGGGTTGTTAAGGAAACTGCAAACTAACTATTGGGAAAAATCCTTGCATCATGTGAACTATTTTGTAGGTTTTATTGGATAAATTCTATTTGATTAGGGAAACCATAGGTTTTTCACCAGTTTAAGGTTTGCTTCCATGGGCTAGGCTGATATGTGGGAGAGAGTCATCTCTGCCAAGTAAGTGGGAGATCAAATTTGAACAAGCCATTGTGCCTACCTTCAAACAGATTTCAGAGCTTTGGAGACCTCTTGAAGGCATCTCTAACTAACCAATAAGTCAAATGGTTCACATCTAAGCATGCATTCAAAGGTTGATACAGTAAGGAAGAAAATTTCAAAGGGAAAAACCCAAGAAAACTTCTTCCAACTAGTCAATCACTCTTTCTAGTTTTGGACAAGAGTAATTCGTCTTTCCATGATGTGAGATTTAATTTGTTGATTTGACGATCATTATTCATACACTATAGAAAAATTCCTTATCTAATTTCAAAGGGCTTTTGGAAGGTATAACACTATATTCTGAAAGGTGGGTAATATTGATCAACTTTGTTAAATAAAACTCAAGGCCAGCTCTAACCAAGTCCTTTTTGTTGTTCTTGTCCTGTGTGAACTATGATGGGTCAGGGGCAATAGAGAAGCATGCTATTTTCCTTGAACAATCAATGAACTTTTTGATGCTGCTAAGAGCTTTAGAGACACTATTCTTTATAATTTGGGTCCATCCTTACGAGATTGTTACTATTTTAATTCATAATATCTCTTCTCTCTAGTATCATCTGCTGCTCAGTTAGTTAATAAGGCATGACTTCTGCACCTTACCATATGTTGATTATGTATTCTATTATGTTGTTCAAGTGAAATGATGCAATAGAGGTAGAGGGAAAAGTCCCGTTTTAGTTTAAGAATAGGAGTACGAGAGAGTTCATTGAGGACTGGTATATGAGATTACTGCACAAAAATTAGAGATTAATAGGAACAATCTACAGGGACCTCAATTGTCATCTTATTGCTTCCATTAATGAATTGATTGTTAGTTGTTGCCATTTATATTACATCACTGTAATTTTCAATTTCTGTTGTCTTTCAACTGTAAATCATTTTTTTTATTTATTATGCTAATATTTCTCTCCTTATCCTTGTATTCAATGTATTATTAAATATCATGTCTCGCAAAAACCACCATAAGCTTTATCCATGTTTTTTGTTGGTTTATTGTAGGAAAAATATTTTGGGTTTACCAATGTACGATTCTTTCCTTCCTTGATGATGTGCAGAGATACTGTTTGGAACGTTGGAAAAACAAAATATACAATGTTGTTCTAAGTCCAAAAGCACAATTGTTAAAACTAATTGTACCATTTTTTAAACTAAATTTTAGAATCAAATTTGCAAATGGTCCTAAATTATCCCTCTCGAGTGTGAGAGATTTGGATTTCCCTTCGAAACACCATGAAAGAACAAATTGAATTGACTATTGGAATTAAAAGAAGGAGAGATGCTCAAATATCATTGGTATTCCTTGAGCTGGAAGACTGCACCCGTTTTTTTTTTTTTTTTTTTTTTTTTTTTTTTTTAATGTATTCCGATGCTTGCTATCCACTTACAACCATCAGACTTCCAATGAATTCTAAACCATCAGACTTGTGACAAAGTCTGCAAGACGTCGGACTTCTAACGAATTCTGAAAACCGTCGATAGAGGGACTAACAATCACAAACGTCAGACTTACGACATGATTTTCAAAACCGTCGGACTTGCGACAAAGTTTGCAAGACGTCGGACTTCCGACAAAGTCTACAAGCCGTCGGTAGAGTGACTAAAATTCACAAACGTCAAACTTACAACATGGTTTTCAAAACCTCATAAATGTCAGAATAGCAACGGATGTTGGACGAATTTTGAACCGTCATACTTGCGACAAAGTCTGCAAGACGTCAAACTTCCGAAAAATTCTGAAAACCGTCGGTAGAGGGAATAACAGTCATAAACGTCAGACTTACGACATGATTTTCAAAAATTTCAGAATTACGACATGATTTTCAAAACCATCGGACTTGCGACAAATTTTGCAAGACGTTGAACTTCCGACAAAGTCTGCAAGCCATCGGTAGAGCGATTAAAAGTCACAAACGTTGGACTTACGACATGGTTTTCAAAACCTCATAAATGTCAGAATAGTGACGGCTGTTGGATGAATTCTGAACCTTCGGACTTGCGAAAAAGTCTGCAAGATGTCGGACTTCCGACAAAGTCTGCAATTCGTCGATAAAGAGACTAAAAGTCACAAACGTCAGACTTACGACATGACTTTCAAAACCTCAGAAACGTCAGAATAGCGACAGTTACAGAACATCGGTATAGCAACGATAGGGTATCTTCAGAATAGCGATTCTTTTTCTAATATTGGAATAGTGACGCTCTTCCTAACGTCGGAATAGCGATGCTCATTAGGTAACGTCAGAAGAGCGACGACCGTCTGGAAATGTCGGAAAATGTGTTGCTCTTCTAGCAGTTAACTGAAGTGTCAGAATTGAGACATTAATAGAAACCACGTTTTGCCCCACCTCAAAGTCTTGCTCTTAGGGCACCTATGTGTCGCAAGAGCGACATTTTGGCCATCGTAAATTGGGCCAAATTTGCTAGTGTAATTGACAAAGAAACTGTTCTTACTACTCAAGATTCTATAATTCAACTCACTTATTTATATAAAAGAACACTCTTTACTGATTGTAAGAGAACATTTTAATTACTATTGATAAAGAAACACACCCTTAGTTTGCTGGAAAAGAAACCTCTATTTGCTAGAAAATAAACTTTTAATCACTACAACATTCTCTTGCTGGAAAATAAACTTCTAATTTTTCAAGAATAAACTTCTAATCACTACGGGAACACAATAGGAATTTTCTTGAAAAAGTAATCTTCTAATTACTACAAAGAAAAAACAATATTACCTTGCTGAAAAGTAAACTTCTATGATAGAAATTCCTACATACAGAATTCTATCTTCTCAACCAACTTAAAAGAGCCTTTAATTAAGAGCTTTTAATCTAAATGAGATGAATCATTTAAACACAAATTCACTTATCATACTCAAGAAATTCATAATTGAAATCTATGAAAGTGAATGGAAACCAAATCAAGTAACACCAAACTAAGGTTTCTACAAAAAAATTCATGTTCAGGCTTGTTTCTACAGGGAGATAATTATGGTATGGAAAAGTGAGAAAGATTCTAATTGAAAGAGTTCTAGTTTCTAGGCTAAACCTTAGATGAAAACCGTTTGAAATAATTTGGAAAACCTTACATTGCTCACATTCATACACTGGAATTATTGAGAAGGAATAAAAAAATATAAGCTTTGTTCTCAATTTAAATGATAACAATTAACCCTTCAAAGAGTTCTTAACTAAATCAAACAAATTACTCCAAAACCAATCAAATTAAATTTCATTCATTTTTGAATTCTTAAGAATTCCTCACAGCAACATAACATTATGGATTTTGAAAAATGAGTAGATTATAAATATATTTCATTCTTGGCTTATAACATGGCGGTCAAGAATAATTTTCAATAGTCTGCACTCCTAAAAGAAATGATTCACATATTGAGCATCATGGTCCAATATAACTCTTTCCAGTCCTAAACATTTGAAGAATGAGATATATGATGTTTGACTCATATTTAAAAAACAAATTTTTGAGTACAGAAACGATTCTAGATTTTACACAACAATTATTTTAATAAAATTCACACTTTAAATATAAGTCCTATGATCTAAATGAGATATAGAACTTGTCTCCAGTTGGTGGTGGGCCCTGGCCACTCCTGGAGTAAGTTTAAGTTAATTCAATGCTGTTAAAGATTGAATGAAACCATAATACTCACAGAAAACTGATTGCTGAATCAAAATTTTATTAAGGTTCAAAATGTAAATTCATATGATGCATACATCCTTGCTGATCTTCTGAGGAAAATCTCCACAATAGTCCTTGCATTCTATCCTTGTTCTCCTTGATACAAAACACATCAGGCCATGAAGGTCAACTGATGAGAGCTAAACTTAACTAATTAATCCATACATAACAAATAGTTAAAACATCAAACTATCATAAGTTGTATGATATATTTTTGTGAATGATATTCCAAGTGGATCATATTAGTTGGGTTGCGTCCTGTTTTTGGGAAAAATACTCTCCTTTTTTAACATGAAAATGTTCGTCCTCAATCATGGAGAGTTGTTCTATCTAGATTTCCTGAGATATCACTTGAACACCTGATCATGTGTGGATGGAGGAACTATTTCCTTTTTTGAGCATAAGAGGCTTATCCAAACTATGGATGTGGCTGAAATAGTCAAATCACAAATTCGGCCCAAATTCTGTACTTAACTTTGCACTGGAATATTACCCTAACCATAACTCCTTCATGGTAATGAATTTTTCCAAACTGTTTCTAAGTTACATGAATGAGGGTACTCTAAACAAAACCCGTGTGTCAGAATTTCAATATTCTTCCCCATTTGACCACAAATTTCATATTTTCACCTACAAAAATTTATTTCGTACTCAACTTGTAGCAACTAGTTCAAATTGACTTTTGAAGAATTTTTGCAATGGAACCTTGCAACAGATGAACTGAAGAAAAACATCATTATTATCATGGTAAAATAATCCTTAAGAAATTAAAAACACAATAAAACTATGATATTTAATCATGAGATGAAAAGGATGGTTTTAGGCATGAGTTACGGGAAATGGATATGACTATGGTAGAAAGTGCAGGAATATGCTTTATAAACGGTAATGATATATGGTGAAAATGAGGGCATTTATGAGGCCAAACACCCCCCCATGCATAAATTTTTTCATGTCCTCATGCAAACAAATACCTTGCTCATTTATTGATTTTATGACATCATAACTTTTGGCAGGGTTGGTTTTTGTGGAGCAATACTACGTGAAGATTTGGAGGTGCTGGTTCTTGTGGAGCAACACTATTCATATCTGACTGCCATAGAATGGAGAGCGATCTAATTGAGGAAAAATTCTAAGTGGATAAGGAAGAGATGAGGGACATTGTGAATCATGAAGTGATAATGGGAATGGTGGATACAAATGCTTTCATACTCTAAGACCAAGGTTTATATTTGGTTCTTATTGTTTTGGGCAGAAATGACTTTATCTTTTGATGTCGACCTTGTCACAACATATAACATTTCTTAATGTGATAATGTTTCATACTTGTGATACAAATGGTAGAATTCCACTGTGGTAACCAATCTGAAGGAACAAAGTTCACTCCTTGAAATGCCAACAAAAGAATGAAAATAACATTCCCACATGTTATGAATGCTTATGATGTAGGAAGAGAAGGCATTATGGTTGCTACTTTGTATTAGTGAACCACTGTGATCTAATATTCATTCATATGGCCTTATTAGAGAACTTATGAATTTTATTATGAAAATGGATTGCAAATGGAGGTGGATGATAGTGATGATGAAAGATAGAATATATGAAGTGGAAGTGGTTAAACATCATGTTTCCTTGCATTCTTAATGAACTAAAGAGTCTTAAAACAATTTACCTTAGGTTTACCCTTACTTTGATGTGTTGGTTCTGCAAGATGTCGATGAAGTGGAGGATGAACTGGAGCTTATGTGTACTGATATGGATCTTGAGAGGAAGTGCTAAAGCTGCAATGGATGTTGATTCGGATATGCTGAAGAATGAACTGAAGGCTGAAAAAATATGATGAAGGTCTCCATCTCCCCCATTCCCCGGGATTTGCATGTCCCTAAGAAACCATGAGAAATGACTGAAGATGATGTGATAAGGAAACCTTTATTGAAACAAATAGACTTCTGCAAATGAAAAATGGAAATGTTGACACAAAGATACAAACTGCTGCAAACTTGTTGAAATCTCAAAACACATAGCCTTCAACAACTACACATCCATGTGAAATCCTGCATATTGGAATAAATGGCATTGATGTCGAACATAAGAAAGAATAATTGGATTACCGACCATTGAGGATGTCGATAACGAATGCAAGATATCCCACCTTTGATGTCAATGGGAATCAAGGCACTATGTACATTATACTAGCCATGAATGGATTTGTCGAAGCCGAATGGACTGCAAAATTCATCCACCAAGAAACATTGATGTATTTCCTTATTAAATGATGAGGATACCTGCCATTAAGGCATGCAGGCTCCTAGGCACCTTATCTAACTCTAACCTTGATCCCAGATAATGTGTTGATGTCGATGGGACAAGGCTTGTTGGCAGGTGGGCCTTAAGGAATCCCACATCAACCAACTGGAGTACAAACATAAATACATGATTTGAAGAACTCATACAAATTTACGAACTTTATTGGGAACCTTCCCCACTAGTTACCTGGTTTTCAAGCAAACTCCCTGTCCAGTTCCACCAGATAAAATGGTTTTCACAAAATGACTTATTTTTCTCTTTACCATTTTCATTTATTTATTTATTACAATACTAAATTTCCTACTACACTGAAGAAAATACATCCTCCTTCAAGTGAAAGAGAACATCCAATGAAGCCATGTGTGAATCAAGTACAAAGATATATTCATGCCCAGATTTAACATATAAACTTTATAAAGTACATGGGCATGGAAAATTAGCAGTTTTGAAAGATGTGATGCAAAGAGTATTTGAAGATGAGAGTGGTAATTTGACTAGATTGTGATCTAAAACCAATTCTCGATGTAATCCTCATGGTATTGTCTCATTTCTTCTTTTGGACCACTCTAAAATTCCTCCTCGGTTGTGTCAGGAAAACTTGGATAATTGGTGTCTAGAATGCATACAAGGCTTGCTGCTGGGCATGGTGAAATTTATTCAATCTCAGGTTCAGCAAGATGCTCCCCATCAGATTTGGTACATGATTACTTTATCTCCTTGTTAGATAGCCAAGAGGAATAAAGGGAGACTTCCAAATCCTTTTCTGGCTTTGGAGAGATAGATAATTGCTTGAATGTAGTGAGGATGAACTCTTCCTGAGAGGCAGATATCCTAGCTACTACTAGGATTTGAGAAAGCACTTCGAGGGACATTCTTCGAGCTTCTCAATCGCCCTTTGAATTTCTCCTACTCGTTGATGATCCCTGTCTCGCAAAATGGATTATTACAAAGGGGTTATTACAACACCTCCAAAAAGAGCTTGCAATTTTAATCTAAATCAATTAAAACTAATTACAGAAAAACTCACCAAAATTGAAATCCTCGCTTACTTGGACAACCAAAATTTGGAGCAACCCCACCAAAGTGAATGCGTGGATCTTCACTCACGTCTTACCGTACACTCTCTACCCTTTGATTGTCCTGCAACTAAGATCACACAAAATAAAGTTGTGAAAGAAACTTTGCTCTAATTCCTTTAGCACCTCCTCGGAAACGGTGCCAAAAATGTTGGGGAAATTATATGTGTTATAATTCCAACATTAAATTATCAATCTAGGGTCGTAAGACTTAGAGGCACATGGGATCAGAGCATCTAGCCTAAATGAGAGTGAGAAATCAACTTGTTTTTTAAGTACATAATCGTTATTTTTAGTAAAAAATCGTTCAAAGAACACACTTAAATCACTCCTATGAAGGAACACACCATTCGTTCCAATTTCTATTCTATTCAAACTTAAAATAAATTAACTTAATTCAAGAACACACTGACAAATAACTAATTGACAAAGAAACTGTTCTTACTACTCAAGATTCTATAATTCAACTCACACTTATTTCATAAAATAATGCACTTTTTATTGATTGTAAGAGAACCTTTTAATTAATATTGATAAAGAAACACACCATTCATTTGTTGGAAAATAAACCTCTATTTGCTAGAAAATAAAATTTTAATCACTACAACATTCTCTTGCTCGAAAATAAACTTTGAATTGCTGAAGAATAAACTTCTAATCACTACGACAACACAATAGGAATTTTCTTGAAAAACTAATCTTTTAATGACTACAAAGAAAACACAATGTTAGGGAAAATTTTAGGTGCGAATTTTAGCCCAAGGGCGAATTTTAAAGGGTTTTAGATTTTGGAGGGGTGAATTTTTATATAAAGCCCCTTTTGTATAGTTAGTCCCAAAATTATTTTAAAAATAACTAATTATTATGTTTTAGCCCAAATAAATAAGGGCGCATAAACCGTGAAAGGCTGGATTCGCCTCCCGATTTACTGGTTTGGAGGATTTTGGGTTGCATTCGCCCCCGATTTACTGGCTTGGAGGGTGATTGGAATGACATTCGCCCTTGATTTACTGGCTTAGATGGTGATTGGAATGACATTCTCCTAGATTTATGTCGATTATGGTAGCATGGATGGTGAGGGCAACTTCAGTATTCTGCAGTTTTTTTTGGGTGTTTGTCAAAAAATTGTGTCGGGATTCCTTATGTATAGGGAGGTGGATGATGAGGGAAACTTCAATCTTCACCCAGATTTACGCTAATGATGGAAACACGGATGATGAGGGAAACTTTAGTCTTCTGGAGTTTTTCTTGCTCCTGGGATGATTGCAAGCAGAGCCTTTTTCTCAGGGATAAAATGTCACATAACTCATTAACATCCATAATCATTTTACTACCCAATAGAAATTTTGAATACCCAGGCAAATATTCCAATACCCAAATGATTTTATGCTCGAGGATAGCCTAATGGAGCTCGTAGAATCTATTTTTTTATGTGAAGAGATCGATTTTGGCTCACAAAATACTCAATTTGAATTGAGATCATATAATGGAGGGCAGCACATGATTCAAATGTGAGATTGCAATAATTTTGGAGGTAAGAAGAAACTTATAACATTATATAAATCATGTGTTTCCCATCATGCAAATTGAATAACGTCTATTCTCTTGTATGTCAAAAATTGTGTCAAGATTCCTTATGTGCAGGGAGGCAGATGATGAGAGAAACTTTAGTCTTCTAGAGTTTTGTTTGGGTTTCTTTTCTCTTATATGTCAAAAATTGTGTCAGGATTCCTTATGTGCAGGGAGGCGGATGATGAGGGAAACTTCAGTATTCTAGAGTTTTGTTTGGGTGTCTGTTAACTCGTATGTCAAAAATTGTTCGAGGTTGATGTATTAGGATATACAATAGGTAAAGTAAATTCATCATGTAGATGGACTCTATCGAAGCTATCCTCTGTAATTTGGATGTGTGTATTTACTTGTTGTTGTATGTTTAAATTTCCATAAGTGTCATGTGTTTTCATTTCTACAATAGAAAATCCATGTTTAGATTAGCATTCTAATTTTCCATTCAATATAATCAGACTACACCTATCAAACAAGTTCAATAAGAATTTCCTTATGTGTAGGGAGGCGGATGATGAGGGAAACTTCAGTCTTCTAGAGTTTTGTTTGGGTGTATGTTCTCTTGTATGTCAAAAATTGTGCCTGGATTCTTTATGTGCAAGGATTCCTTGTCCCTTGTCTTTGACCTTTGATCACATACGTAACATATGGGTTTCTATTTACTCTTGTATCTAAAAAACCCTTAGCGTGGCTAAGGCGGAGTGAGGCGAGGCGAGCGTATTATTGCTGGCAACAGGCACAGTGTTGGCCATAAAGAAAATTGTAAGCATGTATTCAAGTTGTTCGCTGAAATTGAGGGACGACTTCACCAATTTGCTGGTTATTATGATGGTTTTCCCCCATCGGCCCCTCAAAATGGCCGGATGAAGGAAATTATGGCGCGATTGTGGGACAACGGTGATTGCAACGATGAATTTATTGGTTGTCGGTCATTTTTTGTAAATTCATCAATCCCCTTGGGTGAGAGTTGTGTGTCTAAATTTCACAGGTGAATGCTTCAAAGTGCAGTTGTGTGCGAATGTATACCTCAAAATTCACAGTGTTGGTGCTCTGCAGGTGAATACTAAATTCTTTTAGACTGCGTTGCGCTGCCCAAGTAGATTCGATCAACTCCATCCCTCCAGGCAGGGCTTTCTTCACCCAATATTTGTAATCCACATAGATATTTATAATCTCTATTCATAAGTTATTTATAAAAGGCTCTGTCTAATATTTGTAATCTTTGTTCTAAGCGGTGAGCTTCCCTCCCTCCATGCATCCCTGGGCTATGTCCATGCATCCCCCCATTTTTTCCATCAATCCCAGCGAGTCGTTAGTAAGCTCGACCCAACCAGATAATGGAAGCCATCATGATAAGTGATCTCAGTGAGAACAACTAGGAAATCTCCTTTTTCAAGATTTTCCCAGCCAGCAACCATCCTCTATCGTTCAATAAATATTTGTAAATGTAGTTTAGTGCCAATATTCGTCTCTAATTTAATATGTTAGAGAAATGAATTAATGATTATAATAAATTACATTGTTATTCATGTCAAAAGGGTTTCGGGTTCAAAGGGTTAAGAATGCACAATAAGAGAAAATTTTGTAGTTATGAGTTTAAGACATGAACAATAAAAAGGTTAAATGAGGTATTGGAAAATGAAACAAAACAGGAGCCCAAAATCTCCCCGATGCCAATGCATTTTCATGTCCTCATGCAAAAATAATCCATCCTCAAAAATCCCTGTCATGTTTCTATTAGGTTTATGCTTCATTCTAATTTATTCAATCTGAAAAAACTATATAGTGTCTCAATCTCATTATCTCCATAAGCAACACTCTCATGTGTGCTTGAGGCAGTTCTGAAGTCTGTAGTCCTTTTAAAAACATATACCAATATCCTCCAATGTATTCCTTCTATATTCAAAGCCTTTTGCAATTTCCTTGGACTCTCATATGCAAAAATTATATTTCTTGCAGTTGTTCTCTAAAAGGGAACAAATCAAAACATGAAGATGGCACCCTACACAAATACATATGATTTATAGTTCTTTCCCTTTGTGTCATTTGTAAGAAAACAACCAAATTTATATCCAACTAATTTTGAAAGGAATAAATTCTTTTTATTTTTACCTAATGAAATTTAGGATTCAAGCATAGCCCAATGCTTATTATGCTTCCATGTTATTCATGTGTTATAGGACATCCCATGCAAATTGGTGATTAACTGTCTAAATTAAGCTCTTCCAACAAGTTTTCATCTTACATTGCTTTGATGGACTCTGGAAGTTGATCCAAATCTTATGCATTCAAAGGAATTGTGAATCACGTGTTAAGTAGTTTGAGAGATAGGTGCTATAACTTTTCTCGATTATCCAAAAATGTGGATAATTTTGTGTAAAAACATCTGCACAAAGGAACATGAAATCAACATTTACTCTCCTTGATATTCCTTTATTACAATGACTATTCAGACATAAGGATAAGGAAGGATTCTAATTGTAAGGGAAAATAGACACAGTTTTATGCACTTGCATATCCACAAAACTGTAAATGTAAATACAATTCACTCATGCATCTAAGAGTTACACAATTCATAACAATTCCAGACTCGACGCATTCTCTCATCAATATATTTGACCAATGGACTCTTGCAATCTACCATTCAACACACCAATCTACCAAGGCAACATTCTTACTAGAACGATTTCTCCCAAGAGGTCGATTCCTCATCCTAATGCATTCATTAATTGATTCTCAGAGTTAACTACATCATAAACTCTATGGAAATCTCCCTTTGTCATTTTGACCAAGTTTCTAACCAAAGTTCAATTCCTACACTTGATTTGGACTCATACCAATTCAAATATTCAAAAACGTTTTTGGAACCCTCTAGATTAGTAAGAGACTTGAGTAATTATTCCATCAACCACGAGATTACTTACTCTACTATTAAAGTTTTTATGCATTACAATTTGACTGAAAATGGATTTTATTTCCCAAGGAATCTATTTCCCTTTCCAACACCTACACTTAATAAATGATCAGGGTATAATTTCAGTGAAGTGGAAATAAGAACCCACATAGCTTCTGACTCAACTTATGATTCTATAATTTGGACAACGCAACTTTTCTACCAACGACTACAACATGTTCATGATTTATTTGTTGGGTGAATATGTTGTCAACACTTGACCCATAAATACCCTTTCACATTGAATTTATAATGTTGCTCCTGGCATAGAAATTGTAATCCATGCCAATGGAACCCAATGAACTTAGGTTCCTTCAACTGAGAGTAGGTCAATATAACACAGGGACTACCATGTCAATTTTGATGACATAAATCATTTAATATTGACCCTCCATTTAACCCATGACACACTACAATAGTTTCCTCATATCACATTACTGTATCCAACGAATTGACTCAAAATCATGTCCTTACACTTCACAATTAGATCTATATTGAAACCCTTGCTTCAAAACAATATTTGATTATGATCCTTTAATGGATTGGTGCATAGCCATTCTATCGCCTCATGAACAGATCCATTTGACCAGTATCCATTTTCAACACGCAGAACATTTTAATTAATTTCATTCTAAAAAGTTTTACGACCATTTTATGTTTCCAATTCTGCAAGACAAAATCTTGGAAATTTATTACATAAAATCCATTCTATTGGATTGTTGACATAAGTATCTAGTGGATCCATTGAAATTATAAATTTCTTGTTTATAAACAATATATCGACATACACCTTCATTAACATATTATTGAAAATGTACAATCTCTACCATTCAGTTAACAAAATTTTGCATTTTTTCTAATTCATAATTTTTGTAGAGTAATGGTATCCATTTCAAAGGTTGGATTTTTAGACAAGGATATTGTAAAAACAAGCAATGAAATGCAATCAAATTAAATATTTGGAAGCGCTTCTCAAGGAAACCTCAAATGTTGAGCACCACCAACTAACATATAGATTATTTCATCATAGTCAACATGTTGTTAACTTTTAATTATCCTTTTCTAGGTATTTCTTGTTGCACAAGACATTGGCAGTTCACAATGATGAAGTTTACAAATATCTTGTATCCTGAACAAATCCGTGTCATGGGAAGTTTTTAGTAAAGAATATTTTTGTGTAATTGCAACCCTCTGAATAAGTGAATATCACAAGTTTTAGCACAACCATTAAATCGCCAACACTCTTAAATTACAAAACTCGGGTCCTCCTTTACTTGTTCTTGAAATTTAGTGAACCATCATTTTATCATTGTTTGAGGTACAAAATGATTGCATGAATAAATTTCCCCAACCTTCATTGTAATCTATATAAGCGTGTTTATTCAACTATATGCTGGTACTCCTTGCCAAGGATAATCTAGGTGTTTATACAATTGATCCCAGTCCAAATAAAACGATCCCAAAGGTAGGCTATCATTCCCAAGAACAAATGAGGTCCCAATTGATGATTGACGATAGCCCCAAAGTGTGTATAAATTGGTGTACCCAGTACCACTCTAAGCATCCATCTCTTTTCCACTTCTCGATGTATCCATTGGGATGCACTTTGGGGTCTTTCTTTCCTTGATAAACCTATGAAAAATCCACTTGATCCTCCTCAAATCTAGGAATATCGATCACTTTATACTTAGGTATTGGGTTAAAACGATGTTGTAATGCTGATTTTACTTCTTGCTATTCTTTAAGAACCTCATTATCGGTCATCCGCCAACAGGATGGTGTGGATGGCCTGACCTTATATACAATCAAATGTATCTTGAATGACCCATGACTTAAAATAAAGTGATTTCATAACTCCCATTGATGGAAAAAGGCACCAGGTTCTGAGACTACAACTATCATATATTCAATGAACAGACCTCGGTAGGGTGAAAATTCTTGAGACATTGGTTCAATCTCATCATCTCTTTTAAAGAAAATCTTAGGTTCTATGACTCATCTCCTATATTCTTCAGTTGTGAAGGTTGCATTATACGTTGGTAAATCTCAAATTGTGTGTTCATTTGAAGCTTTGATCTGAGCACTTCAATTGAAAGTGTTATAGACTATAACAAGGTCAATCTGGCACAAATTTCAAAATACATTTCCAACTCTTAATTTGATATGAATTTACATTTAGATGGCTGGAATTTTTTGGCATAAATTTTTCATTTCATTACTCCTCATTGTGTGGAGTAAATCAGAGTATCCTTCAATTTTTGACCTTATGGTTTTCAATTATGAGGAAATGAAGGACAATGACTTAAATAACTTGAATTTTAGATAATAATATATTGGCATACATACTTCATAGTCTATAGGTGAGGATGCTGATAAGGAATGTTGGTGGTAGTTCAATATTTCCATGCATCAAGAGTCAAATTTATTAAAATTTAGAATTATTCTAAAAAGTCATATGAATATACCTTACAAATTCAGGCTCAAGTGAAAACCTTCAGTTACAGAGGAAATATGAGAATCCAAAGACAATGAATGACTTATGGGTATCGTAGAGACTTTTTCCCTTTAAACGTCAAAGCTAGACATGGAATATTGTAAGGTATCCATGAGATATCTGAATGTAACCATGGGATTTTGAGGCAGCAACCTTCACACAAGGAGTGCCTTAATGAGACACGTTGTTTCCAATTTCTCTACATCTTGTAGTGGTATGGAGGTATTCTACTATAGTATAATAAATTCTTATTCTTATGGGCATCTCATAGATAATAACCACAAGCCAAAGAGGGCCCACAAGGCATGAAACAAAAACCACATGTATTTTAGCACCAAAAAAAAGAAGGCCACAAGTATGAATATATGAAATGTGCATCTTTTGAGTCATTGTATGGTGGGGATACATGAAGTAAATATCTATTTATGATTGAGTATGTATAAGTTGGTTTATAAATACATCAACCTTAAAAACTATATAGTGGAAAACTATAGGTGCAAGCAACACCTATTCTAATTAATCTTTGATCTTAGAGAACATTCTCACCATATAATTTATAAATAATATTTAGATGGAGAGGTTATATACAAAGGATGATTAAATTTATTGTAATACTTTTTTTTTTTGTTTAAATCTTTCAAGTGTTCATTAGGTGATTTGGAGATATGAATTAATTTAATGGAATTTTTTATATATTTTACATTTGAATGATGTTCTTTGTTTTATAGATGATGAATCATGATGTTATTGTTTTGTGTATAATGATTTATTTTTTATTTTGGGCTTGGCACAATATTTTATTGAAATTTTTCTTAATTGTTTTTGTGAACATTACACTTATCTTACTTTGAATGCTACATACAAATCTAGTAATTCTCAACTCTTGGAAACTATTTATGCAAGTTTCTAGATCGATTTGAAATTTTACTTCTGGAATATTCAGTGAGATGTAAAAAGCTAATCCTAGGAAGAAACCATCAAGGAAAATGGATGTGTTATCATACTTTCAAAAGCCTCAATCCAAGAATACACATTCTCTTCATGCTTCAAGCTCCTTTGAACAATATGTTACTGAGAGAGATGTTAACTCTTGTGAAAATTCATATGATATCCATATGATGGATGAAAGAATAGGTTCTTCAAGTGATTAGGGTGAGATAAATTCCGTTTCAACAGAAATTAGTGATGAAAATTTTAAATATTTTTCCTTGGAAGGTGACACAAACCATTCATGGAAAAGGAAAAAAGGCCAATGGACCGTAGGGAGAAAATTCCAAGATGATTGGGTCTCAAGTTTTCCATTTATTGAAGAAATACCTCCTACATATGTGAATGAGGTTTTACGAGAAGTTAGATGTATTGCATGAAGTTGGAAAATTTGCAAGGTAGTGAAATTTCATACGAAGCTAGATACTATACAAAAGCATGCAGGAAAGGTTTATGAAAATAAAATTATAAATGGTAAAGTGAAATCTATTGTCAGATGGAAATCTTTTGAGGAATGTCGACATATCTAATGTGTGGAAGAATACAAAAAATATTTAATAAGAGGAAACTTGAGGAAAGTGGAGGAACCATCATATCTCCATTTGAAAATACGATGGAAAGAAGTTTGTATCCAAGACGATACAATTGAGCATTGTATTTCACATCCTATGTAAAGTTCGTCCTATGACAGATTCTCCAGATCACATGAAATTTCTATCTTTTCTTCACATGCCAAAATTTCCATATTCTCATTGGTCTGTAACCAGTGGTTGGGAATGGGAAAGATATCTAGCTCAAGTAGAAAGGATGATTTGAAACAGGAGATTGCAAATGCTAGGTTTTTGGAATTATCTTTGGATGAGGTTACGACTATAGATAATACTTCATGGATCTGCATGAGAATTTATATGGTTAATGACCATATTAGGCATTCCTATCTACTTGGGATTAAATAGATGAGAGATACTTCCACAACTGGAAATATTTATGAACTTGTTATTAATAGTTTGAAGGAAAGTGGTATGGATCATTTAATGATTTCAAAAATATTGGTATGTGTTGGAGAAAATAGAGCATCGGTAATGCAAGGACAAAGGAATGGGCTTTATGTTAGACTACAACTATAAAATTCACCATATATGCTTAACATTCATTGTACGACTCATAGGATGAATCTTTCATTTAAAATAGTAAGCAAGTTTCCATCAGTTTCAAAAGTTCAAGATCTTGTACGTGATACTCATGCATACTTTTCTCATTGTCCCAAACGATATTCATAGTTTCAACAATTTGCAGATGGTGTTACAGATGGAAAAAAACTACTGAAATATGTTGATACAAGATGGATCTCATTAAATGGACCAGCTCAAAGACTATTTAGTGAGTTCAAATCTTTGGTAGGGTTGATGTATGAAAATCGCTACCATGTAGACAAAGCTCAAGATATTCTTTTTCAACTAACTGATATAGAGACATTATTGACATTGGCTGGAATTCTTCTTATGCTACATGAAATGAATGTCCTCATGAAATTGTCTCAGAATCGCACAATGTATATTTTTGAATACACAAATGCGATAAAGTCAGCATGCCTTGCATTGGATAATTTGTATATGATGTCAGACTCTTTTACTGGTCCAAAGTTTACAAGTTGGACTAAGATCATCAATATAGAAAATACTGAAATTTTTTTGACATTTGATGAAAAAGGGATACTATGTATCGTAGTGCATGGGAATTTGGTTCCCTTTCATTATATTAGTAAGACGGTACGAATCACCAAATATTTCCCCATGTGAAGAAACCAAATTGGTAATATTGTGATTTCAATGAGACATAATTTGATAGAAATTGCAAGATCACTATCATCAGAGATAAGAGAACAATTTCCTCGAGATGAATTTTTGGAGGCCATGTGTGTGGTGTACGCTAAATATTGGAACAATTTTCAATGTCCGAGAAATTTAAAATCCAATTTTCAAAAGTTATTAAAATGTTTAGTAGACCACTTTTGCAAGGAAGTCTCGATACATGGAGAACAGATTGAAGGTATTTTAGATGCATCAAAATTGTATCAACAACGTGGACACTTTGATGAAACAATGTGGAATCAATATCCTTTTTTGGAGAATCCTAATGAAAACAATGTTATAACAAGATTATGGACTACTTTAAGTGATATCCAATACCTGCAAGAAAACATATCAAAATATTTCAAATTAGCAAATTTGTTTCAAACTAGGACTTTGGGATCAATGGAGGATGAGAGAATTTTTAGTGCACTATCATTCTTGAATTCAAAGTTTAGGAACAATATTGATAAACATGTGAATACATGTTTAAGATTATATGTAACATATGACATTAACAATTTTCCATATGAAAGAGCACTAGTGCTTTGGCAATTAGATTGTGATAGAAGGGGAGAAAACAATATAACAAATTTCTCTAATGAACTTGATACATAACATAATGTTTTGGAGGCTCATAATGACAATTCATTTGGATAATATCATGTTCACAATCTAGAAATGAGGACCGAGATGAGAACTGGAAAATTGAAATACCCTAGGACTCTTATTTTGGTATACATGTTCTGTTGATCATGCAAAATTAATATATGTCAAATTTAGGTAAAAATGGATTCTACATTTTGTATATTTCGTTGTAACATTGCAGCTAAATTTATTTGATGCATGTTATTTTAAGATTGATGTTTCATATTTAATCCTTACATTGTGTGTTTATTATTTGTGACAGGAAATGAAGATGGATTTGATGAGGCTGGGACCTATTTCTTTTCACATAGATAGTGTCTGAATAGTATTAAATGATAATTAACTAATTTAGTAAGACTAACACAAAGAATCAATGGGGTCATTCAAGTACATAAAACTACCTTGATGTCTAGCTTTGATATCTTGGAAAAATTTAATGGTTTTTATGTTGCTTGCGTTTGAGGAATTTTGTTGAGTTTCGAGTTTTATATTTACTTGGAAAATAATTATTGATATTTGGAGAAGGTGTGGTTTTATATTGGTACTGGAAATGAAGTTGGCTTTGATCTTTGACTGGAAATGAAGTCGGATTTGATGAAGTTGTGACCTTTTTCTTTTCACATAGATAGTGTCATAGTATTAAATGATAAATAACTAATTTAAGAAGTCTAATGCTAAGAAACAATGTTCTTATTCAAGTACATGAAATTGTGTTGATGTCTATCTCTGATACCTTAGAAAATTTTAGTGTTTTGTTTGTTGCTTGTGTTTAGAGGATTTTGTTGAGTTTTAAATTTTTGGTTTGTTTTGGTCAAAGAATTTTTTAGTCACTTGAATGCTTATGGTTCTCATATCATGCATAGATCGATAGATCTAGTTTTATTATTATAATAATTATTGTTTTCTTTATATATTTTGTGGTTTGAGGAAAGATATTTTATTTCCTTTCCCTTATGGCATGATTTCGACTTCTTCACCTTTTATAATATAGTTAAATATTTTTCTTATTATAGATTTTTCTTGGAAAATAATTATTGATATTTGGAAGGGAAATAAGCCCTGGGTATCTAAGTGAAGATAAAAATGGTCCATGTACTAGGTTCCTGTGCATTCATCAGAGGAGACCTATTGGCATGAGACCGACATTCCTTTTATGCAATTACACTTTTGATGCCAAGGTGGAGCTGAGTTCGCTGACCTGGGAAGAACAATGGAAGTTTATCATAATGCTAAGGATATTAGAATGCTGGTTTCACCAACAACTAACCATGCCACCAATGCTGGTGGAACCAAAGGTCCTTGCTCATTTCCTTCCATAACCTTTTATGATATTTTTTGTTCTTGTGTGTGGTTAAATAAGTGCAACTTAACTCATGTTTCAAACCTGATTTTGTCATCCATATGCCTTGAAAATTGGGGTTTGATATGAATCTTGAAGTTGAGAGCTCAATCAATGCATCATTACCCTTAATCGCACTCTCTTTAAAACCTCACAATTGTCAAATCCTCTCCATCCATGAGATGTGCCAATCAAAATTGATGTTTCACTGGTGAGAGAAAACCCTCAAATGGAAAAGTGGAATTAGCCATGTGAACAATGATCTTGAATGTAAATGAGACAAAGAACAAGTCCACCTTCTATTGCAACCTTTAATTTCCTATTGATCTCTTTTTTTGCGAGGGTGGATGTGACTAGGGGCATCCAGAGAATACCTGAAGGAGGGAGGTGCTCAATAGATGTTGATGCACCGGTAAGTGAAGAAGTCTTTGTGAACCAGCACTGCATGTGCCTTGAGTGGCCCATGGAGGCAATTCCATTATAAGAAAAAATTGCTAGGAGTATCTTTCTTGTCTTGTTTAAGGGATGAATGCTAAATTTGGCTTGGACAATGGTGTAAGGCACATTCTGTGCTCAAAATATTATATTTGAAATTTGGAGTACAAAAGGATTGAACACTCTTATATTAGGAGCCCAATCAACTAGTAGCCAAGTGATTGGTCACTTTTTGATATGATGATAGTTAGAATTTAATTATTCATGCAACTTGTTCAATTTTATTGATTTTGACATGAATTTACGATTTAGAATGAGTACAAGCGAGGGTTCATTGCCTGGAACTTTGACATGAAGGAATTGAAATATGAGGCTGTTTTGGTATGGAATATATTTATTTTTCTAAATCTCATTTTATGATTGCAACTAATTTGTTTTCACAAGTCTCCTTAAATTTTTCATAAAATTAGTACTGGAATTTCTCTCTCTCTCTCTCTCTCTCTCTCTCTCTCTCTTACAGATCAATATCATTTTAATGATTTTGATTGAAATTTTTGTTATATTAAATATTATGATAAACTTCTTGCAACAAAAGAGGAGTTAGAACCTCAAAAGCCCAAAAAGGAACCTCGATAGCTCTTAAATGCCAAAACTGAGTTTGCAAATATTAACAGTTTATACATCCCAATTTTTTTTACAAGTATACAACCTTAAGAAAACAAATAGTAATCTAATTTCTTTACTAAACATAAAATTTTATGAAAGACATGAAAACTGTTGGCTTCTCTCAGCCCAATGTTTGAAGGAAGAGTCTTGATTTCCAAGATCCATGTCTTCTATCATTTGGTCAACTATGCCTTCCTTGAATTCTGGAATTTTCTTGAACTCAATTTGTTGATATCATATGATTTGAAGTAGCAGAATGAGATCCTTTTTCTGAGATTAAGGGCCATATTTCTCAACATACTGCATTTTGTCTCCAGGGAATCAATTTTCTTTTTTTATTGGATTAGTGTTCTCAATTATTTCATTTTGAGAAGTGCACTAGTGCTAGTTTTCATATACGTTTCTATTTACAGAGGAGAGGGAATTTCTCTCGCATTGAATGGATTATGTCTTCAAATAACTTCTTGGACTTCCAGGGCTTCTATAATCCATGAATATTATAGGAAGAAAGAAAAATAGCTACCAGCCAAGAGTTCTTAAGGGGTTTGAACTTCCATTCAGGACCCTGAATTCAAGATATAGGAAAAACCAAACTACACTACAAAAAAAAAAAAAAACTACCAGGAAGCCAAATATCCACAAATTTTTGGAGCCAAATAAACTTGAAGGACCAAAGCAAGATAAATCCAAAAGACCATACCCCCGGAAGAAAGTTCTTGGGACACCAACATACAATAATTCACTGAAAATATGAACAAGAATAACTTTAAGACTGAAGCCAAAATGTGGGTTGAAGGTGCAATAACATCGAAAAACCACACACACAGATACCATCTAGAAGCCAGAACAAAGGAATTCCAGACTATAACCATTGAATTGAAATTTCAGAACACCATCCAGAGGCTAAGATAAATTCTTACTAGAAATTTTCTGGCATATCAGTCTTGCTTTAGATGGTGGTGGTTTCCTCTCCCTTTTATATTTCTATTTTCCCACCTTGCCTTGAGAAACCTCACTATTTGGTGCAAGATTGGTCAATTTGGTGGTTACTCTCAATTTGCAGTCTATGAAAGCCAACTTTGAATTTTCCCTACAGAGTCGAATGGTGTGCATCAAATGGTGAAGCATGTAATGGGGACTAACAATAAGTCCATCTCTCATCACCATGAAGTGCTCAATATAGAAATGCATCTTCAGATGTGATCCACCATGTATCCAATTGAACTGTACATATTTCCTATAGATATCCTCTTGGATGATTTTGTTCATCTTTTGGTTGGTTGGTAAGAGATGGTTGGGTGCAGATTGGGAATATTTGAATGGAGGAAGTTGGTCCATCATAATACTAATTGAAGCAAGGAGAACAAGCCAAAGAAGTAGTTGTTGCAATGGACTCTAATGAGAAATAGGCCAAGTATTGATATTGGTCATGCCCATTTTTTGTATCAGTGAAGTTTTGAACATAGTGTATAAGAGAGACGAGACCAAACATTGCCTCAAGTAGGAAGGGGTGAGCTAAAAACTCTATAAGGATGATGGGTTGAGGAATTGGCTACTTTCATTGAACAATGCGGCAAAGGAGGATGATCTGTACTCTCTTTGCTGAAGACCAATTAGACTCTAGTAAACTAGGTCCCCAAACCTTGGAAGCATTTAGAACTGTGGGTTGGGAAAGAGTGTGCATGAGTGACATCTTGGTAGATATGTCCTAAAAAATATTTCAGAAACACTTTCTCTCAAGAAGGGCCAAGGACCCATAGCCCTTGTTGAGTCAGGGCTGAAGTGCATGTTTCAAAATAAAGCAAGATCTTGTGAATAGTACCCCTAGATAAGTATAAGAGCTGGTGATCTCGATTTCCTCTCCTTTGAGAAAGAAATGGTGATTAGGGAGGATTTTATTCAACACTTTGAAGATGGTGACTTTGGTTTTACCTAGGTTGATTGTCAGCTGGTGAAGATCACAAAAAAAGGCAAAGGCATCGAGTTGTCTTTGCAATTTGTCTGGGGATGAGACTAGAAGGGCCACATCATATATAAACATCAAAATATAAATCAAGACATGGGGTATAAGGAAACCATTTCCATCTTGGATGTGCTCTTGCAAAGACTCCAACTTGTCAATATAGATCGAAAGAGTGTAGGGGACAAGGGGAAACCTTGTTTTACCCTAATGATATTTAGGATAAAGTCTAATAACCTGTGTGTTGGTGCATAGATGAACAAGGATTGACTCATAAAAAATGCATAATGGCTGACAAAAGGGTTTCTGAGATGCCAATATCTCTGATTATGTGGAATAAAACCTCTATGGGGACAAATTCAAAAGCCTTTTTGAAAGTCTATGAAACAATAGTAAACCTTCCAGGAAAAATGTTGGGCTTCCTCAATTATGGCCTGGAGTGTAAAGATGTCATTAATAGTCTGGTGCTTAGGTTGGAATCCAGCCTTTCCTCTAGCTCTATGTTGTCTCTGCTCAAGCTTCCTAGAGAGTTGCAGGTGGAGGGATGTAGCATAGAGCTTCAAGAAGAAAACGACCACAAATAGGTCCAATGGAGTGCAAGGTACATCAGAAACAATATGTAGTGGGAGGCATGAGTGCAACTCCTATACAAGGCATATCTAACTTCTGGGGTCAAAGACCTAGAGGGTAAAATTCTTCATCTAAGATATAAAATGTTACAAAGCTGAGAGTCCCAAAGAAGAAATGGTCCCTCTCAAGAACTTGAGAATCAGGGGAAATATCTTGATTGAAGTTTGCCTACAAAAAGTGATAAATTTTTGTAGGAGCTATCACCTACTAATTAGGGAGGACTAGGAGAAATTGCTGGCCTCTGAAACTGTATTGCGAGTAGGTGAATCTCTCCTACCATTTGAAGATAAAGTGAAGAATCCCCTGATGGAGGACTTTGGATAGATTGGAAGATTTGAAGTTTTGGAAGATCTCATATTGTGCATATAGGATTCTCTTTTCAAAAATATAGATCAGTGGGAAGGAGGGTGTCTTATGTGATTGTAAAAAGGGCCTAGACAGAGGCACTATTGCAAGGGTCTCATGGGTGGAGGTCAGGGGTCTCCTCGAGATGTCATGAATCTACATGCCAAGGTGGCACTGCTATTTTCCTGTAGCTTATTTCTTCTGCATGTGAGTAATACAAAGGAGGGAGGTGATCATCTAGTTGTGTGGGTTGATGGGAGTTATTCTAAGGCTCCTTCATTTGAGTCTGTTGTGGGTGGAAAAGCCGACAAGTAGAATTGTGCCCTAACTGGATGAATTTTCAACATCAAAGCTTCTTTATTCATCATAACAGAAAATCTATTTTTTCAAGTTAGTAATGTTGTTGAATTCATATAAGGAAGCCCATATAAGGAAAACATACAAAAAAGCATGTGAAAATGCATTGAATTTGAAGAGGAATCATCAGAAAATTTATCTGCAATTTTTTTTTTTTGAAAATATTTGAATGCATACTGTAGTTATTGGAAGGAGGATAAAGATTATTGCCTTATTCCCTTACAAAATCGCAGAAAAAAATTCTTCCCTGAAGTTTGATTTTGCTTTAATAAAATCAATGTTTTTATCATGGGATTTTATGCTTAGTTTGACCAATGGTTGAATCAGTGGTCCAGAGTTCACATACTAGACACTGAAATCAGCCAGCAATTCACCATTAGAAGGCTCAAAATACAATATCAAATTTTTCATGAAAAAAATAGAGCAAACTCAACGATTTAAGGGTATTTTCTGAATGAAATACTTGTTAACCTTCTTATTTATTCAATTATTAGGATGCATCATTCCCTCTTCCCTTGCAGAAATTCAGTACTCTGACATCCGCTCAGAATCCCACCCTATAATCATTTTTCATGAATTTGGCTTCACAAAAAGAGGCTATTTAGATATGTATGTAACCGAGGCCTCCTATAAGCTCACAGTTAAAAAATAAATTCCGCTCTCTCATGCGGGTTTTTTGGTTACCACAAGCGATGAATCGATCCATGTTTTATGAGAGTTAGAGTTGGAGAAAATTAAATGTATTTTTGACAATAATCTCATTACAGGTATCTTCACATTGAAGTGATACAGAAGAATAAAATTTTTAAAAAGACATTTAACCCCTCAGAGCCCAACCTGTACATTTTGATATTTGTGAATTATATAGCTAACCTTCAGGTTTCCGTGACTATGAAGGCTGTAATGTACAATTTAGAAGGAGAATCCAACATTAGAAATTATTTTCGTGCATGTCAAACAATTCTGTCAACATTGTATTTTGGGTTTTTTGTGATTTATGGAACTTTGGCTGGGGTTTGGTCATATGTATGTGTGAAAAATTGGGCTTTTACCCACCGGATCCATGTATTAATGGGTGCATTGATCTGCTTGAAGGATGTGATTTTGATATGTGAGGCAGAGGACATGTATTTTATTAAAGGAACAGGGACTTCCCATGGTTGGGATGTTGCAGCTTTCTATATTTTCAATTTCTTCCAGCATATCAGGCTTTTTAGCATAATTGTTATCATTGGCACGAGGTGGTCCTTCTTGAGGCCTTATCTTCAATAAAAGGACAAGAGGGTGCTCATGCTTGTCATCCCTCTGCAAGTTGTTGCCAATATTATTCACTACAAGGAAAATACCCTTTAGCAGATGTTTTTGAGGAACCCCCTATAAAAATATCCCAGATATCCGTTTGTAGTGGAGGTCTCTAGAGGAGGTTGGCGGGTGGAGGTTTTTGCGGATGTTTTTTTGTCCGGTGTGTTTCTAATCATAAACTGCACAGGTGCGTTTAAGTCACAAAGCACCGATGCATACTACCAATTGGCACAGTGAGACATCGTTCTCTCTATAAAAACCTTCCTGGTGCGTCTTAAAAACCCGCGCTCAAACAAATACAGGCCTGGTGCGCTAGACATAAACCACCCGGTGCGCCTAAAAAAACCGCGCACTGAAACAGGGTAAAATAAAAAAACTTACCGGCCAAAAAATCCTCATTTTCACTTCTTCAGTGCTCCAAAGCTCTCAAGCACCGGTGCGAATTTCCCTTGTGTAAGGAACCCTGCCATCGATGCTCCCATTGCACGCACTGCTATCGTCCATTGCCCACCTTCTTGAGTTCAAATTTTGGATAATGGTGGGAAAATTTAGTTTTGCAAATTCTTCAGCAAATATGCCTCCTTGATGCCCAAATGTACAGGTATTTTACTTGTTTCTCAATAATTAAACCTTTTAGAGCATTAGATTTGTCAAAAAACTTAAAATTTACCATTTTAATTTTTTTTTGTGCGCGGTGGGCTCGAGCTGTTCGGCTCGCACCATTCGCGGTGCTGCCTGTAAATTTACAGGACGCATCGCAAATGGTGCTAATGGAAACCACACTGGGTCCAATGAGGTACCGAAAACACACACCATGATTTTTTAAAAACTTATATGGCGGTGCGGTCATTTAAATGACTACATTGTTGACTATTTACCAGTGTCAGGAGGGCAGTGCATTGAATAAACTATCCACCCCAGGGCAGATAGTTCAGTCAGCACACTGCCCTCTGGAAACTGGTACATATTCAATGGTGCGTTCATTTAAATGACCACACCATTGACCATGTACTGATGTCAGGAGGGCAGTACACTGACTAAACTATCTACACCGAGGCGCGTAGTTTGGTTAGCACACCACCCTCTCGAAACTGGTACATAGTCAACGGTGCAGTTGTTTAAAAAACCGTATCATTGACTTTGTACTAGTGTCAGGAGGGTAGTGCATTGATGAAACTATCTACCCTGGGGCGAATAGTTTGGACACGCACCGCCCTCCCGACACTGGTATATAGTCAACGATGTAGTTGTTTACATGACTGCACCGTTGAGCATGAATTAATGTTGGGTGGTGCATTGACCTAACTATCCACCCCAGGGTGGATAGTTTCGTCAACGCACCACACGATAAATTACATTTCATTTTTTTTGGTGCGCTGCAAATTTCCGTGCGCACCAAGGATGGTGCACGATAAAAACGGACGCACCCGTACCGATGAATGACTGTTTTTTTTTGGCGCACCGATTGTTTTTTTTTCAAAAATAGAATTATATATATATATATATATATACATGTCTCATTTAATAAAAAAAATGTATTTAATATGTGAATCATTCAGCAACGTCAAAGGAGAGAAGAAAGGGAACATCAAGAACATATGGCAGACCAGTATAATGTGGTTTTCCTGTGGGAGGCACGAGAGAGGGAGATACTTATTTACCCTCACCCTATTACGGTAGACATCCAGTTGCTCCTAAGGGAGGTAGGCCTCCTAAAATTCTATGAGGAGGCTACATCCCAGAAGGGCCATAATGGGTTATTGGGACAACTCATCTTTAGGTGGGATGCCCACTGACAGGCTTTTAGGGTTGGTCCTAACCAGTGGTAAGCGTCCACTGAGGAGGAAATATATTTTATTACTGGCCTATCTAGGAGAGGGCAGTATTTTCCCTCGTTCCCATAGGTCCTCGATGGCTATGCAGCAGGGAGTTAGTTGGTGTACTCCCAGGGATACATTAACGCCGATATACTTTGTCCTGCAGATTTTCAGGTCTCCGGTGGTTAGTTACGTATTGCTTCGTTTGGTGCAAAGGAGTTGAGGTGCCTCTCACTACTACTAAAGACCATTGCAAACCATACCAGTGATGGGAAACACATTAGTTTCCCACTTTTATTTTATGTTGATTCTTTATTATAGGCGCTGCAACTTGTGAGGTGGTCTATGATTATTTTGTGGAAATTTTGTACAACATTAGATAGATGTCATTCTCAGGCACATGGGAGGGCGAACTTCCTTTTTGCTTCAGAGTTATTTTGTTTATTTTTTTATAGGTTTCCAAAGACTAGGCCTACTTTCGTTTGGTAGCCTCGTAGGCCTATGATGCATGTACGGATGGAGATGTGGGGCTAGATGATGCCCAAGAGGAGCAAGTCTAACTTTTCTGCCAGAATATCTCATGATGCACTGGAGTTGCTATCTAGTGTTGATGATCATGCCTTCGTTCTAGTGCCATGTTTGTATGCTAGTTTGGATTGGCGAGTGTGTGCCAACATCCTCTTCACATAGGATGAGCCGCCGGATGAGAGAGGTAATATTAGCATTTTCTTTAAATTTATTCTAACATGTTCTTTAACGTGTTTTATTAAATTGTTTAATGAAATTATATATTAATTTTTGTGTACTTATATATATTTTGTAGATATTGGGTCATTTTTTGGCGATGAGATTCCACTGCCACCAAATGATCCAGGTGTAGATCCTGTTGATGAGGAGATGGTAGATGTGGAGGATCAGGTCAGTGACAAACCTAGTCCTCATGATTAGACGCAGATACCGACGGGTGTGAGGCGTAGGCCTGACACTAAATTTAGGATGGAGTTGGGCGACCAACTCTGTCGAATCCTAGTTGAGGAGGGAGTCAGGTCGATTATTATCAGAGAGATACATACTGATGATAGGCTGGCAAAGATATGGAGATTCATACCCTATGATATTTTGACCCTGCTGTGGCATATCATTGCAGCTACCAGATTACTGGAGCGGGTGAGGAGGGCTAGTCGACATAGGCGTGGTGGAGATGCAATACGTCGACAGTCGAGCAATGCATCATCTGATGATCATGAGGGGAGTGATCATCGTTCTAGTACTCCACATCCTTCTCCACCTCACACCGAAGATGATCATGATGAGCAGCCTGCAGCATCTAGCAGTCATGATCATGAGCATGCACCTGATCTTGAGGAGGGCACAGGTCCATTTGAGGAGACAAGTCCATCGACTGAGCAAGTTGCCGCACCATCCACTGATCAGTAGGCTAGACCATCCACGAGTCATCATGAGCAGGCAGTTCATGATCAGCATGAGGCACCTCTAGATCAACAGGAATGTGATCGACATCTATCTGAGTATGTCGAAGCTGCACCATCGACTGAGCATGCCTCGACTAGTATTACTATTGATGTACCACCAGCTGATATTTGACATTTATATGTAGTTATATTATAGTTGTATATTTTTTACATTATATATATAGTCCATGTATTTTATGTTCATGTTGCAAATGTACTTAATTTACATGTTGGTGTTCATCATGATGTGTACGTGATAGTAGTTATTTGACATGAGATGTATATTTGATGTTTGTGTTGTGATGATGTTGTACAATGCTTGTGCTTTGTTAGATGATCATGATCACGATGATTAGATGATGTTAGTGAATTTGAATATGGTTTTTAGTCGAATATGATGTTTGTACGATGGTTATCATGATCATGATGTTTATTTTTAATATTAAATCATGATATTTATTAAATATTATGTCATGATTGTAATTGTAATTGAAATTTTAATTGTATATAAAATTGTAAAATTGTAATTGTATTTCTAATTGTAATTGTAATTGTATGTGAAATTGTAAAATTGTAATTGTAATTGTATGTAAAATATTTGTAAAAATTTAATTGTATTAATGTGAAATGATTGTAATTGTAATTTTAATTTTAATTGTATGTAAAATTCTAAAATTGTAATTGTAATTGTATTGTGAAATTGTAAAATTGTAATTGTAATTGTATGTATTGTCATCATTCAATTTTATTAAAATTTGTAAAATTGTAAATTAATTGTCAATTTTGAACCATAACTACCGTAAGTAAAATGTATACCATAAATATTGTTAAATTACCATAATTGTAAAATTGTAAATTTGTATGAATATAAATAAATGTAAAATAATAAATCTAGAATAATATGAATTTTTATAACATAATAAAGTTTAGAAAATAATGCAAATAAATTCATGTTTTTTAGAATTATCATTATTTTATTATTATCTTACATACCAAAAATAACGGTATACATTTTGAAGATATCATTCACACACATTTAAAGCAATCAAGTAGTTTTATTATTTTAGGAATTGACATTATATAAAAAAAGAACTTTATACAGTACGCCATTGTTTTCGAGATCAACATAAATGCAAATTATCAAGTGAAATGATTTTAACATTAACACAATGAAAATTACCAATTAATTCAAAATACATATTATAATGTTTCAAAAAAAAAATTCTTAGTTATAAGGTAATTAAGTCCTCTTCTTTATAAAAACCCATCTTAAAAAGTATAAATGATGAAATAACACATGTAGCATATCACTCTCGATTCTCATGATCACCCTCATTATCTTCCAACTCACTTGGCATGATAATACTATTGTTCTCAAAAATATGTTTTGATCTAGGGTCATGTCTCAATATGAACCACCAATCCCTATCCAACACATATGGGTAAAAAAACACCTCGTTGCAATGTTTGGGGAAAACATAGGGCTCCTTAACTTCATCCCACATCTTTATAGAGTTGATACATATCAGCCTATTATCACGATCTTCCTACATTATTACGATCAAAGGTGTCCCACCACTTGCACCTAAAAATAACACATTGGAACGAAGAGAAATCCACTTCAATGATCTCTTGTATATTTCCGACGTAACCTAACGTCCCTCTTATTAGGTTCGATCACGGTGGCTATATTGACTAGATTGATCAAAATCGACTTCCACTCCACAGCCTTGTGTCATGTGTCCATCATCGGTGTTTTTTGTGCGAAAATGGTGTCCATATGCCCACATAGATGGGAACAAATGAAATTATAAAAAAATTAAAAAATCATAGTTTCATGTGTCTTATAATAACCCAACAGTTAAAATATGTACTCAACACCCAACATGTTCAACAGTTTCTTTGCTTCTTCGTAGCTACCGGGCAAGACATTATCACTCGGAAGAACCTTATCTTTGAATAACCTGTAGTTGGTGATCATGGACAATATTAAATGTACATTAATTCCGATATAATTATTAACATTCATAAAACTGACCATTTGTAATGTTTATTGTGTGATTATATTTCTCAAAATATAAGGGAGGACTTGATGGTCAATTACCTCAAAATTTCCAAGAAACATGCATTCGACAAGCCAAACTTTTCTTTCGAGTTGTATAGTAACATTGTTGTCCCCAACTAGGTAGGATTTGACTGACTGCCAGGTCCAAAGAGAGGGGCGGTGGAAGAAAATTTAAGGATTTCGAAAAGGTATCAATGATATGAGCATCATCCCATAGCTGATCATCATTATAGAATGCGTATAATAACATTATATCCATGGCAATCGTATCCCTTAAGTAATCATCCATAGCAACCTCTATTTTCTTGCCTCCATTGCCAGCTTGTGAAGAACTACTATTATTGTAGTCATTCCTAATTGGTGAATTTAGACATAGTGGGAATTGAATAGGTGGTTGATTCAACCATTCTTGGTATCATTTCTCTCCGATTTTTTCTCTTAATTCAACCTTCTCTCGATTTTACATTTTCGTGGGGTGCAAAAAAATATGGTAGGTAGGCCGCTCATCATCACTAGAATCCTAATAATTTCAAAAAATATATTTGAACATGATTAGTACAAAATCTATGATATCAGTTAGTAAGCATGTTGATAATGCATGATTAATTGGTTTGACGTTGAAATAATTACATTAATATACAAAACAATTATTATTACCATCATTGTCCCAGGATTGTGGCTAGAAGATGCAATGTTACAATTGGTAGGGTGAAGCTGCTGTCCATTTTCATCTACCAAATGCGCCTTGTGGTATGCTGCTCCTGATAAGAGCTTCCAATGTTTTGGAGTTGTTTGAATATTTTTTGATCAAAAAAACCATTCTATTTCCTCTTTGAGGCTTTCTCTTAATTCAACCTTCTCTCAATTTTACATTATCATGGGGTGCAACGGAAAATGGTAGGTAGGTCACTCATCATCACTAGAATCCTAATAATTTCAAAAAATATATTTGAACATCGTTAGTACCAAATATATGATATCAATTAGTAAGCACGTCGACAATGCATGATTATTTATTTTTTTGTTGAAATAATTATATTAATATACCAAAAAATTATTATTACCATCATTGTCCCAGGATTGTGGCTAGAAGATGCAATGTCATAATTGGCAGGGTGTAGCGGCTATCCATTTTCATATACCAAATGTGCCTTGCAGTATGCTGCTCCTGATAAGAGCTTTGACGTTTTGGAGTTGTTTGAATATTTTATGCATCTGAACTTGAATCTGAGTCTGCATGAACTTGAAAATTTGTATACATTAATTTTATTCAGTTGATTGACATGGATAAAATAAATAAATTCAATTAGATAATGAAAATATAAATAAAATATGAAGTAAATATTACGTCTCGAGATGGATGGGGAGAACTCTGCGATGGACTTTGAGAAATATTATGGAACGCGTTGGATTTTGAAGAATTGTCGATTTGATATAAGTATGATATTTTCTCTCTGCATTTGAGAAAAATCAACAATAAATTTTGGTGTACACACCTAAAAGTAATTTTGGTGCCTTAAAAGTGGACTTATTGTTATCGATGCTAATGAATAGTTAATCACACCGATGCGTTTTAGTTAGTGTGCACCGGTGTTGTGTTATTAATTGACGCACTGGTGCCGAATAGCTGCAAATAAAAAAACACAACCTTTTTTTTAAGTGAAAAAAAGTGGTAAATTGAAAAATGGGCAGCAAATTATTTTCGAAAATTTAATTTCATAAAAAAATCTTTAAATGGTAAAAAAAAATTCATTATTTCATTATTTTTGCAAAAATTTTAAGGTAGAGATTTGCACAAGAGACATACCTAGAGCAAGAGAGCATGAGAGCATTGTGGAGCAGCGAAATAATTTCGAATAGAACTATTTAGAGAATCATAATTCCAAACATCTGGTGATTGAAACCCTGCAACATAGAATTTCAAACCATCTGGTGATTAAATTTTACTATACTATTTTTTTTTTAATTTCTATTTGATTTAATACATGGTAAGTAAAAAAATTAAATTTTACTGTTCATTTAAAAAAAAAAAAAGAATCCATTCTTATGCTAAACCCTTGATTCTTTTTGTTTCTACTTTTACTTCTTCCTGTTTCTGTGACTTCAGAATTAGGGCTTTTCATTTTATATTTATAGGATTTGTATTTCTATATGTATAGGCCTATGACATCTAACCCGTAGTACGACTTGCAGAGTCAGATCCCATTCCATGTCTGGCCTTGCGTGAATTTTTAAAAAACATTTTTTTTTTTTTAAATTAGTGCACCCTGTTTAAAATAGCGCACCAATGTGCTATTTTATCACAGCACACCTTGCATGTACTGTTTGATAAAAAAAATTTAATATATATATATATATATATATATATATATATATATATATATATATATTTAAATCTATGCACCCTGTGTAAATTAGCGCACTGTGCACGTACTGTTTGATAAAAACAATTTTTTTTTTTTTTAATGTCTGTGTTAATCGGTGCACCAATTAACATATAATGCACCGGGTCTCCTTGTTGACAGAGAGCACTGTATGATGGTCCCCTGTTTTCTCGGTACGTTTATAAGAACATGTCGCACCACTGCCTCCACAACATCATATGCTACAAAAAATAACACTAGAGGATTTTTATTAATTTGTCTATGTTAATCAATGTGCTAGTTAACATATAACACACTGGTTCTCCTTGTTGATAGAGAGCACCGTATGGTGTTTCTACTGTTTTGGCGTGCGTTTATAAGAACACGCCGCACTGATGTTGGTGCATACTTCTTGAAAGACACACCGTTTTCTTGATTAATTTTTTTTTTACCTGAAAAGTTTGTGATTTATTTATAAAATATATTAATGAATGGTATGGTATAGATTTCATATTGATAAAGAAATGAATGACAATGGATCAAGTAACAAAAATACTGATAGCACAACGAGAAAAGAAAAAAATGAAAGTTCTTTGTGAACTATATGTAAGTTTAACTAATATGTATTGTTTACTGTGTATCATACAGAGCTACAAGATGACGAAGCTCGATAATAATATTTCTGATCTAGGACCAGAAGAGCGTAAAAGCTTGATGGAAAAATTGCAAAAGGATGAATTAGGTGGATGAAAAAATACTATTGATCCAATATGAGTTTCTTTTTTAATTTTAATTAATAACATACTTAAAAATATTAGATAGCATGTTTCAAACAATCTATTAATTCACATATGTTTAATGTTCTACAGGGACTAGCAACTTAGAAAATGAATGTTGTTCTAAGAAAAGGAAAGAAAATAGAACATGCAAATGAAAATGAATTGCTCCTTAGCTCATCTGGAGTGGTGCTGTAGGTTAATGAAAGGGGGAAAAACTTTTACAAAACTTTGAGGGATCTAAGCGAATGAATGTATAGACATTCTTTCCACTTACAATACAAAAATTAATCCAATGATTCCAAGAACCAAATTTTATCTAAATTACAGGATGAGTTTCCAGAGAATTGGTCAATGAGACATGTCAGACTTTTAATAGAAAAAACGTACAACAACAGAAAATAAGGAATGAAAAAGTAATATTCCTTTAATTTTTTTTCTAGAATTATATGTATATATTACTAGAAAGCAATCATTTATACATATCACTTTTGTTATATCTACTTTTCATATATCAATATAAAAAATAAATAGTTTATTGTCAAGTTACATTTTCAGTAAGATTATGAAGATATCAAAGGATGAACAAGCTGATATAAGAAATATGCCACTAGGAATGTCCAAAACGGTGTACGAGGAGATGGTAAGAGAAATGGACATAATTGCATTGCACGAGAAACCATCTCAACAACAACATGCTTCAAATGTAATATGTAATTATTGAATTTTTCGATTAGGTACAATAAATAAACAATTTAGAATTAAATATTAATTTTCAAGTATTTTCTTGTAGAAAAAAAAATAAAATGGAACCCATTCAGCACATAAAACACGACGACAAGGAAGAAAATGGTTGATATCTAATTTTGTGAGTAATTGTTACTTCCTTATAACGACTTAACTAGATTTCATTTTGTATAGTTTAATTTTTTTTACAACAATCATCATTGAATGTCTACAAACAGGTGCTAACATACAAAGAAGAACTATAAGAAGAATTGATTGAAATTGGGTTAAATATGGGTTGTCAGTATATGTTGGCATATCAGAAATTAATTGTAGAATTTGTAAGCATCTATAGATCTTGTTTTACTTAGCTTCATCTATAATTAATAGAACAAAAAAATCTTTTATATTAAATATATGATTTGTTATGGGGTATAAAACTTGCAGGAAACAAAGTATGGAACTGTGCCAACAAATGAAATGTTGAAAGATGGCATGAAATTTGGTTTGAAAAAATGTGTATAGCTCATGATTTAATACTTGCTATGGTACGTCATTTCTTTTTTATTTACATTGATGTATATTATTTAATATTTCAATTTTCATTATTCTCACCAGTGTATATACACATTACAATTTATTTTTATGTTTGTAGATGGAAGTTGAAGAAGAAGAAAACAATCAACACCGTGAACAAAACATTCCTCAAAATAACCCAAGTCATGGAAGTATCTCGAATAGTGACAATAGTTCAAGCGAAGAATGATGATCAATATGTTTGGATATCAAAGCAATGCGTTGTATTTTTTGAAATATTTGTTTGTGAAATCATAAATTTTGTTTAATGTAATGGACATAGTGTTCCAATTGAAAGACATAGGGATACCAATAAGTGTCCCATTTTGTATGACAAAGAGTGTCTTATTCATATATATATAATAAAATATGTTTTAATTTATTCTATTGAGTTATCCATTGTCATTGTGAAATGTAACATGACTGATTAAATATATGAATGATTAAATATTATAATGTAGAGATGTGAAATCTGATGATATGATATAAAAAATTAATCTAAACATCACATTCAAATGCACTAATAAAAATTTAATTGATATGAATAATGTTATAAGATATGTGTCAAATTTTGATGAATAATGAATTTTAAAAAATCACCATAATTGCACTGTCACAGGTCGATGTTTCTAAAAAATACAAATAAACACCGGTGCATGGTAGTTACTGTGCACCGATGCATTTGTATGCTAATTCGCACTGATGCGTTTCTACAACTTATGGGCACCGCACAAATACCAATACCATTTAGAATGCTCGGTGTGTTTTTGTGATATTGCGTGATCAGGGGATCATGTGTTTTGCTAAAAAAATGAAAGTCTTCGAAACTATACCAAACCTAAGCGCCCAGAAAGGTCTCGTCATTGCGATTCTGGTGCCACAAATGGTTCAAAAACCAATGTCGTATGAGGAAGATATCACGTTCTGTTTGTTTTCCCAAACAGCTAAAATTTTGTGACTGGGATGCCCAGTCAGCATGCAGGTGCAGTCAGCAAATGAAATATTTGGGGAATATTCCCTTTTCTCACAGCCAATAAGAATTTGACACATGGCTTAATTTGGTCCATTGATATTGTGGTATGGAATTGGTTTCTAACCGTTGGATGGAGAAGTTCAGGTTTTTTTTAGGTCGTTGGATGAGAGACATGTGGCAAGCCCGGAGGCTTCCACGTGTCCTCAGGAGGGTTGAGTAAAGTTTTGGTGGATTCGGGGGGGGTGTTGACCCCGTGACCTTTGGTCTCCATGCCAAGTCCTTCGACCATCTCACCTACCGCATGTGTAATATCCCGAAATGGAAATCAACAGATTTTTCTCCACTAAAATGTTCCTTTGTCGGAAATATGAACAAGTCTATTTCATAGATGGAATGAGTGGGCATTTACCGGATATGTCACCTCTAAAAAGAGGATGAGATCTGAAGGCTAGCTGGCCCCTTCTCAGGCTCTGTCTATAGCTGTGTAAATATTCCTCCTTGGGAAAATTCGGGAAGCAAGAAGTAAAAACACATTTCCAGCCATGCATGCAATAAAATACTGAAATGAAATATTGGATCCCATAGATACAACAATAAAAAATATAAATTCAAGAATAGAGATGAAACAAAGCAAACTAGGTGGGCTAAACAGATCTCCCATTACTAGTATTGCCAGAAAGTGCTAAAACCCCAAGACTGCAAAATACCGGAGTTGCTGCTTGATGGAATGCATAGTATATGAAAGGGTTTATACTTAGAAAATTAAGGAAACAATAGTTCTACTCATATATTAATAAAAAATGCTCAAGGAATGAGATCTAGTCTCCTTATACAAAAAGCAAGACAACCCGGCAAGGGTTTCTTGTCAAACACTCTAAGTACAAAATGTAATATTCAGAAATCTCTGAATACTCACTGCAACATAAAGCATGAGAGTGTAAGAGGCTGATAGAAATATGATCTGATGCAGATCCTTCAAAGGCTTCCTCCCATGAGAGAATGAACCTCTCAATCACAAGGAAAAACCACAAAGAAGCCACCAAACCCTGCAATGAAATCTGCCTCCCAAAATAACGCAGTTCCCAGCTACAACTGCGCTGGAAACTTTGAGAAGAGTGTGGTCTGATACCACTGATTTGAAATAAAATCCAATACCCTCCAAACAGATCTCTAGATGAAAGGAAATCTCCCTCCAACAAAATATTAGCTCAGAAAGTGGGACTTCAATCGCTTCCACTGCTGCACCCAGCAACACTACACAAACTTTGGCAAAGTTGTGCTGATGGAGATGGCTGAAGCTTGGCCTGAAAAAATATTATGGAATGTTGAATACAAACTCTCCCAATGAGCTCCTCAAAGGAAAGAGGTGGGATTCCCGCCCGGGAACACCCAAGTGCTAAACAACACTGCTACTCTGCTAAACAGCAAGAGTAAGAAAATGTCATGAGAGACATGAATAATGATCTGAAACATGAAGAAAAATGCTCCCATCCTCTTCCTCATATAGAATACGAGTTTTCTTCTCCTTGGGCCCACCCAATTAGGTATCCTCATTCAAAAGATGCACTTCCCTCCAAAATTGCGTTATTCTTCCTAGGGTTTCTTCTCCTCCGAGACTGTGGAGTTGACCAAGTCAAAGTAGTTGCATTTTATCCTTGTTCACACATAGAGGTGTTTTATTAAGCTTGAAATAATGTCTCCTTTCAAACTTGGAGTGTTTTTATCCTTCTTAGGAGACTTATGGGCTTTTCTACCCATTTATTTGCCAACTCTAGCTGCTGCTAACTCTAATGTTCCATTTAGCTTGGAAGCTAAAATTTTGGAACATTACAGTCCTCCCCTACAAAATCTTTGCTTGTTCTCAAGAAAATGCATAAGGAGAGAAAAATATCTCCCCTCCTCATCATGTGGCCTCCATCAATAGCCTCCATCACTACATCAAGAGAATCTGCCAATAAACTATCATCCAATGCTCCCTCCCAAGGGTGAAAAACCAAAGTGTCTGCATCAATCAAAGGTGGAAAGTGTGAATGGAAAAATGCTAGCTGTCTCATGGCCTCCACAAAGTTAGAGTGATGATCATCATGGTTAATGAGTGCCTCCCTCATCCATGCAATCATCCAAATGAATTGAGCCACCCTCCAACATGGTAACTCATGAAAAGTCCCTTCCACCTTGTGCTCCTGGAATGAAGGTGGGCTGAATAAGTGAACATGATAGGCAAGAGGGCCTATCCCACACTGTCCTACTCTCCACTCGTGATAAGTGTAGAGGGTATGCTCATATTGGGCTGAAACATGATTTCCCTCCAATGGCAAGAAGAAGATTGAGCCTCCAAAGACTCTTCCTCCAACATCATGAGTCATGCCAACCCAAACTATTCCATTCAAGATGAATGGCACATCATCACCACATGGTATCCAAATCTGGAAATGACTGAAAGTTATGTGCAATTTTGGAAGATACATATGGTCTCCATGGTGGATACTGTGCAGTTCTCCCAACTGCTGCTTGAGAATGTCATATGGCAAGTGCTCCTGCAACAAGTTACAAGCTAAATATGTATGTTCTCCCAACATGCGGAAGTAAGAATAAATGTATATCAGTTGTACGTATACAAAAAAACAATACACCTGCCCAATTTCATGTATAGATGGGCTACTATCATCATAAACATTGGCCCTAGAGTGACCATGAAGCCCAAAAATACTCCTGCTCCTTTGGGGAGCAATGCACTGTACAAACATGGTGAGAAAGTACAAATACTCAATAGAGTAATCAACAAGTACAGAAATGTATTCTCTACCATACATAGTGAGTGGAATGAAAGTGAGGTCCTCCAATAAGTCCTCCCATGAGAATATACTCATAAAAATCCGCAAGAAGAAGGGATACCTCCTTCCCTTGGAATATCTCACCCACAAGAACATGCTCCTATGTGACAACGCTATAGGCCTTTGTGACAAGGCTCCATGACTTCTCCCTTTGAAATTCCACATGCCAAAGCCATCCACCATAACGCTGCTATGTGAGAAGATCATCTTTCGATATGGAAGTCTCTCATGATCCTCCAATACTGAAGGGTAGCCTCTTTGCACCATGAATGTGCCTTTCTTCTCTTCAGAAATATCATGAAAAATATGGGAAGAATTTTTCCCATACTCTCCCAAGTGCAACCATAGCAACAAATTTTGTTGTTGCCTCATCTCTCCCTCATACAAGCTTCCTCTGAACAAGAACACATCAGCAATACATGGAAGCAAGATACAATAAAAACAAGTTGACAATTGACAACCAGAGAGTGAATCTTGGTCCCTCTCATGGAACCAGTGCAGTGCACCCTGGGTCTGCATCAAAATAAGAATCAACAAGTGCTCTACCAGCCACTTTTTTTCTACCATAGTCATATCATGAGATGGAAACATGAAGTTACAATATGGTGTCATTGGTGCACACCAAGAGACATATGGCTTCCTTCACAGCTCATAAAAAAGATAGCCAAAATCAATGCTACAAGTAGCTGCAAGTACATCACCATATAATATGAAAGAAGAAGAAACTCTTCTTGATACATCATGCTGCTCAGATAATGAAAAGAAGTACAATATAAAATGTGGAATTATACCTCTCCCATCATGCACTTAAGGTCTTGAGCTGAAATGGCTCAACTGAAAATTCTCCCTTACTCTCAATGAGTAGGAAGGTGGCTATGACATCCTCTCTATCACCATCCGAGCTATGCATCTCTCCATATGCTGATATATGTCATGCTGGATGCCCTCCCAAATGAACTCCTCCATCAACTGGAAATATGCATCAAGGTGCATAGAAGAGAAGTCCTCATGTGCTACATGTAGCAGCTTCTCCTTGAGACTAGAATATCTAGTCAAGAAGATCCCGCCATAGGAATAGATGACCACATCATCCACCATATATCTGTCATCTCCGTCCAGGTCATCAAGAACCATGCATGCACCAAGATCCTTGGAGTACTCTACAAAAAACTGAGACCTCCAATAAGGATCAATCCTCCTCAGTGACATCGCTGGTGATCGGGCATGTAAAGCTCCACTCATGTTGCTGCCTACTACTTTGACATCCCCCATGCCAAATTTCTTCTCAAAAATCTTCACCTCTCCAAAATCCAAGAGTGGTAAACCCAAAGACAAGACATATCTCATCAAGTGAAGATCAGGTGGCCTCCCAGGCGGAATGCCTCCATATAGTGAGACATCAATGTCAAGAGTAGACTGCATATGTGATTGGGCACCCTTGCCCCTACCCTGACTGTGAAAATCAGTCTGCCTCTTTCTTGCATTGGCTCTCTGAAATAGAGAAGGGTGTGTGCTCCTCATCAACTAATGCTGCTATTCCTCCCTCTCCTCTTCTTCCAGCTGCAATGCTGCACAATCATGTTGTTCACCGATTGTGCTTGGACCTCTATGTATGAGATCTTGGGGAAATTATTGGAAAGGCACAAGAATCCCTCCTATGGGATAATGTGATCCCCCCTCCTCTGCATGAGGCACTGGATGTGCTCTAGATATGACAACGTTGTTGCCCTCTTCTTCAGTAATGTGTTCGGGCAACCTTCCAACAACTTGATCCCTTTGTGAAAAATATATCCCCATGTCCTCTTGTTCAAGAGTATGAACTGAAGGTCTTGCCTCCGACAATGTGAAATCCAAGATGTCAACTCCCTCCCTCCATCTCAAGATAGATTTGGGCCCTTGATTGTGCTGTGCACTATGGTGTGCAGCTGCATGCTTCTCCTCACCATGTGAAAATCTAGATTCTGCTCTAGATTCATCCTCCTTTGGAGATCCCATCTCCAATCTTGTGTTCTTCAGCTCTCCTTGAAAGCTCTATATAAATTTTGGAATAATTTTTATCAGCTTATATTCCCTTCCTTCTGCACATACTGAAGCTTTCTATTTTCTGTCCACTTCTTCTTTCTCTAAAATGCAATGGCTTGAGATCTCATTGCAACCTCTTCTTCTTTGAGACCCCTTTGGAATCTCACTGCATCTTTCCTCTTTTTCCTGAGATCTGAAGATGCATGAGAGTAAACTCATCTTCTTCATCCTTGAGCCCTCTACTTCTGAATTTTGAACTTCACAGGCTGAGCCAAGTTCGAAGCTCTGAAACCACTGTAATATCCCGAAATGGAAATCAGCAGATTTTTCTCCACTGAAATGTTCCTTTGTCGAAAATATGAACAAGGCTATTTCAGAGATGGACTGAGTGGGAATTTACCAGACATGTCACCTCTAAAAATAGGATGAGATTCGGAGGCTAGCTGGCCCCTTCTCAGGCTCTGTCTATAGCTATGTAAATATTCCTCCTTGGGAAAATTCAGGAAGCAAGAAGTAAAAATACATTTCCAGCCATGCATGCAATAAAATACTGAAATGAAATCTTGGATCCCATAGATACAACAATAAAAAATCTAAATCCAAGAATAGAGCTGAAACAAGGCAAACTAGGTGGGCTAAACAGATCTCCCACTACTAGTATTTGCAGAAAGTGCTAAAACCCCAAGACTGCAAAATACCGAAGTTGCTGCTTGATGGAATGCGTAGCCTATGAAAGGGTTTATAATTAGAAAATGAAGGAAAAAATAGATCTACTCATATATTAATAAAAAATGCTCAAGGAATGAGATCTAGTCTCCTTATACAAAAAGCAAGACAACCCGGCAAGGGTTTCTTGTCAAACTCTTTGAGTACAAAATGTAATATTCAGAAATCTCTAAATACTCACTGCAAAATGAAGCATGAGAGTGTAAGAGGCTTATAGAAATATTATCTGATGAATATCCTTCAAAGGCTTCCTCCCATGAGAGTATGAACCTCTCAATCACAAGGAAAAACCACAAAGAAGCCACCAAACCCTGCAATGAAATCTACCTCCCAAAATAACGCAGTTCCCAGCTACAACTGCGCTGGAAAATCTGAGAAGAGTGTGGTCTGATACCACTGATATGAAATACAATCTAAGACCCTCCAAACAGATCTCTAGATGAAAGGAAATCTCCGTCCAACAAAAGATTAGCTCAGAAAGTGGGACTTCAATCCCTTCCATTGCTGCACCCAGCAACGCTACACAAACTCCAGAAAAGTTGTGCTGATGGAGATGGATGAAGCTTGGCCTAAAAACATGATGTGGAATGTTGAATAAAAACTCTCCCAATGAGCTCCTCAAAGGAAAGAGGTGGGATTCCCGCCCGGGAACACCCAAGTGCTAAACAACACTGCTACTCTGCTCAACAACAAGAGTAAGAAAATGTCATGAGAGACATGAATAATGATCTAAAACATGAAGAAAAATGCTCCCATCCTCTTCGTCATATATAATACGAGTTTTCTTCTCCTTGGGCCCACCCAATTAGGTCTCCTCATTCAAAAGATGCACTTCCCTCCAAAATTGCGTTATTCTTTCTAGGGTTTCTTCTCCTCTAAGACTGCGCAGTTGACCAAGTCAAAGTAGCTACATTTTATCCTTGTTCACACATAGAGGTGTTTTATTAAGCTTGAAATAATGTCTCCTTTCACACTTGGAGTGTTTTTATCCTTCTTAGGATACTTATGGGCTTTTCTACCCATTTATTTGCCGACTCTAGCTGTTGCTAACTCTAATGTTCCATTTAGCTTGGAAGCTAAAATTTTGGAACATTACAACATGCCACTTAACCGTATAGTCTTCCGCAACAATTTATGGTGTAAATTTTTTACATTTGTGGAGTGGGGGAGGGAGGGGGACCTCCAGTGGTCCCAACCCACTGGTGGCCCCAAAGTGTGTGGTCACATGTAACACTGTGACATAAACCATTAACCAATAGTTTTATAAAACGTGACATGAGAAGGTTCCGCAATCCTGGTCACATAGCATGGTTTGTGGAAAAGGTTAACATAACGGTTGTCTCAACTGTAACCTCCGGCAGTAATTTTGCGATCACATGTGAGGTGGCAAGTTGAAAACTATTTCGGTGGTTATATAAAATGGTATTTCCAGTGGAGATTTAAACTAGTCACATGGGCGTAATGTAATGGAAACAAATGCCATGGTTAGCGGAACATGGAGTTATGGTTCCGCTCCAACTTCAATGTGGACTTTTAAAAGCCCATATGTTGTGTAACCAGCTCCAAAAATAGAAGAAAAGAGATATCAACACCTTAGAAATGAGCCACTTCGAGGGGGCAACCTCCAATACATTACATAAATGAACAATTCTTGGATGATACAATACAAAAAAACTCCTTTCTATATATAGGAGTCCATGGGGCCATAATGTAATCCTAGTGGGCCACAATGTAATCCTAGCTGACCTAACAATAATAATTTAAGGGCACAATAATAACAAAATGGGGGTTACAAGGGTACAATAATAACAATAAGGGGTTTACACTAACAATAATAAGGGACTATACTAGTGATATAGGGAACAATTTAATTCCTTGGCTACCTTACAATGAATAAAATTATGGGTGCTACCTGAATCAATCAACACTATTACCTTTTTCTTCTTGATCTGTCCTGCTATCTTGAGATTTTGAGGAGTGGTAATTCCTGCCAGTGCATTACATGATATGGTCGGATTCATTTCTTCCTCTTCTATGGCTGGTTCTTGGTGTGTATCCTCTTCTTGTTCATTTTCTTCTTCTTCTTCACAATCTATGTAAAATAATTTCTTTTCAACACACTTATGACCTTTGGTGTATTTTCTATCACAACTGTAGCAAAGCCCTTTTTCTCTTTTTTCTTCCAATTTTTGTGGTGTCAACCTTGTAGGTTGTGGAAATCTAGGCGTAGCAACACTTCCTTCTTTATAGAATTGAGTGGTAGGCTTCCTTGTCGCCATTATTTTACATTCAACTTTTCTTGCCAACCCGAATGCCTTCTCCAATGAATCCGGTTCCAAAATGCGAACTTCATGTTGGATGTTATCCTTTAAAGTGCCTATGAAGAGATCGATCCTGTGTTCCTCCGGAATATCAGTTACCCTTATATTCAATTTTTGGAAGTCCTCAATGTGCTGCCCCACTAAACCCTTTTGTTTGAGATTTATCAATTGGCTAAAGAAGGTGTTGCTCTTTGTATCCTTATAATGTGCTATCATTTCCTTCGTAAAAATTGACCAAGTGAAAATTTTTTTATGGGAGCAAAGCCATCGATACCATACAAATGTATTTTGTTCTAAATGTAAAGTTGCAATGCGTACCTTTTGTGTGTTTTGCACGTTATGGGGATCAAAATATTGCTCCATCTGTAGTATCCATGTTACAGGATCCTTTCCATCAAACTTCCTCATATCCATCTTTGGAATATGGTGGTTCTTCCCGCCAACATTAGAGTTTATGAAATCACAATTATCATTTATTTTGTTCTCATCATGAGGTTCTTCTACTATCTTTTCACCATTAGGAAACCTTTCTTGTATCAACTTTGTCAAACCTTCCATGTCTGCTTTTAGAAAATTCTTCATGTTTTCCATTTTCTCATCGATCTTAGCTTCCATGTCATCCATCTTAGATTCCATGATAGCCTCCATGCCATCCATCTTAGCTTCCACTCCATCCATATTAGCTTGCACGCCATCCATATTAGCTTCCATGCCTTTCTTCAAAACTTCCATTTCATTTTTTGTTGCTCTTTGCGAGAGTGAAATTTGTTGCACTTGCTCTTGTAAGTTTGATAGATCATGTTGCAATTATTCATCTTCATGAGTCATAGTAGAGCTTTCCAAAGGCTTAATGGGTGTTGAATTCTTTTTTGGGGCCATTTTATAATCCAATACTGATATCTATTCTACAATATTCCCTTGCAATCAATTCAACTTGATTCTTCAAACAAGAATTATGCAATTCGGAAAAAAAATACACACCTTTTACTTGCTTTTGAGGAGCTCGATATTGAAATTGCATTATTTCTGTGATTGAAGCTCTTCTATATCTGAAATTCAGCACTGAAATGGCCCTCTGAATTATCTTTTGAATGCCACAGGTCTGACTTGATTTGGATTCTCCAAGACAAAGTTGTGTCCAATCTCCCACAATGACCTAATTATGGACTGGTTCAGTAGAGTGAACTTGTACGACTTGCCACGTGTCACTGTTTCATCCTTTGTCTCTAAAATTGATAGCCAAGAAACTACAGTCTGTTTGCTTCTGACCATTTTTTACGGCACTCCAATCCAATGCCCAGAGAGAGATTTATTGAAATTTTCCCATGATCACCTCTTTGAGATGCAATTCAGGAGCCTGAAAAAGCACTACCTTCCACAGATCATATCTCCAAAATATTGCGAACCAAGCTCTGAAATTTTTTTACGAATTTCCTCAGGATTTCAGCTTCGTACCATATGAATTTCATATTCTTAACCTTCGTATAAAAAATTTTATAGCGCAAATTCCACGATGACCTGTTTAGGAGCTTAAAAAAAGACCTAACTTCAACAGATGATATCTCCGAAAATATTGTGAACCAAGCTTTGAAATGTTTTGAAAATATTCCTCAAGATGTTGGCTTCGCACCCTAAAATTTCAGCTTCTGAAACTTCGTAGAAAAAAGTTATAGCGAAAAAGCCACGATGACCTGTTTCGAGTAGCGAAACCCTAGAATCTAAGGCTCTGATACCAAATGTTGTGTAACCAGCTCCAAAAATAGAATAGAAGTGAGATCAACGGCTTAGAAATGAGCCACTTTGAGGGGGCAACCTCCAATACATTACATAAATGAACAATTCTTGCATGATCCAATTTACAAAACCTCCTTTCTATATATAGGAGTCCATGGGGCCATAATGTAATCCTAGTGGGCCACAATGTAATCCTAGCCGAGCTAACAATAATAATTTAAGGGCACAATAATAACAAAATGGGGTTACAAGGGTACAATAATAAAAATAAGGAAGCCACACTAATAATAACAAGGGACTATACTAGGGGTGATATAGGGACCTAACACCATAACCACATGGTTTTAGGTGGGGGGGGGGGGGGAGGTTTGGCTTGTGACCACCCTGACCTAACCACTAACATTTAATTCAAATGGTCCATATGGTGAGAATTTTGGTGCCAACCCTAAATTTAGGGTTTATACTATTTTTAGTGACAATTAAGTGCCAGTATCCACTTTTAGTGGAGTTTTACTAGCTGACATTGGGAAAATGCATTGGGGGGTCAATGTTTTCGACAAATTTGGGTGAAACAAGAGTCTACCTAGACTAATTTGAGCATTTTGGAGCCACTAGTGCAGAGAAAAAAACCATTAGAAGTTTGTAAACACATCTGATTTTCAATTTTGAGCATAATGAAAAATAGGGACATGCCATTGGGAGCTGGACCAGCAGATGTAGCCCAAGAAGGGTGAACTGCTTCATCATGTCTACTGTGTAAAACTTAGGTGTGATTTTATTTATCTATTGTACACTATTATTCAGTGTTTTTTATGGTTATTTTCATGCTTAAATTTCAAAAATTCATCTATGTTTCATGGATAAAACACTCATTCCATAAGCAAACAAATGGAGACAAATTGTACATGTTTTTAATGTTGAAAGGACACTTAACACAACAAATTAATACACTCCTTTCAAATTAGGTTGGTATCAGAGCTAGAGTTTATTCTCTGGTGTTTCTGTGTGCAAATATTTGTTAACCGTTTGCAAGGGTTTTCATGCTTACTAGGCTCAAGCTTGAGAGAGGAGAAGGAAAATTGGTGGAAGCAAGAGGTTCTCAAAGTGAGCCACAACAAAGGAGGGCAATATTGCCACATTCTCCACCACCTAGCTCACCTCCAAAAGAAGTAGAAGCAACATTAAGCATGCCTCCAGGAGAACGAGAAATCCATGAAGAGATGGATCCCAAAGAGGAATAAAGAGTGTATAGAAAAGAATTTCTTGACTTGATTGATATGGTTAGAGTCCTTTATCAAGAAAGGAATGAGAAACTAGAATAAGAAAGGTCCAAACTTTGCAAGGAAGGGCAGGGATCATCAGGAGGCCACAATGATGAAGATAAATCAAAGAAGGGCAATGGAGGAAATGGAGACAGTGGAAAGTCACCATCATCACCCTCATATTCATCCTCATCATCCTCTATTTCGTCTTCTTTACATCATTCATAAAAGTCAAATAACATGGGTAAAATTCCTTTTCTAAAACTTGATTTTATGTTTGAATTTCCAATTTTTAATGATGAAGTCGATGCAGAAAAGCTAGATAATTGGATTAGGCAATTGGAGGTCTATTTGAGAATCCAAAACTTTCATGATAATGATACCAAAATCCAACTAGCTTCATTGAGAATGGAAGGTGCAACAATTTTTTGGTGGGAAGCCAAGACAAAGGAGGAGATCAAGAAGCATGGTAAGATTATTTTATCATGGACTGATTTCATTTCTGCAATAAATAACAATTTCATCCATTAGCTCACATGCAGAAAACCATAATGGACTGGAAAATTTTAAACAATTGAAAGGACAAAATGTACAAGTTTATACTCAAGAATTTAATAGGAGAATACATCTCTTATTAGGAGTATATTTTTAGAGACGAGACACTTTGCTCAAGTATATAGGAGGCTTACATACCTACCTAAGACATACTCTCCTCATGTTTAACCCTACAGGCCTAGATGAAGTTTGTGTACGAGCCACACACTTAGAGGAAAGGGGAAAACAAAACGTAGATGACAATGAGGAAAATGAGTTTAAAGGAAAATGGAAGAAAAAGATAAATGAAAATATCATAAAATAGAAGGGAAAACTCTTTTGCAAAAACTGTTCTAAAACTAGCCATGATGAAGACCATTGTTGGAAGCTTCATCCAGAGTTGAAACCATAAAGTTTGAAGGCCAAAGAGAAAGGAAAAACTGTTGCAATAGCTGAACAAGACTTAGGGTCAGATTCAGGAGATGAAACAAAAATAATAGCTACGGGACTAAAGAATATGAAGGGGAAAGAGATTGAAACTAAACCCAGTGCTAGTATATCTAACTGTCACATACAATCTCCAAATGAAGAAGAGAGAATTGAACTATTTCATGTGAGGGTCATTTCCAAACATACCAAGGTTGACACATTGCTTGACAGTGGGTCACAAGAAAATTTAATTTCAGAATACTTGGTCAAGAAACTTAATATTGATACCATTCCACATCCAAAACCATATACGCTTGGTTGGATTTGTAAGGATGCAAATTTACAGGTTTCAAAGAAGTGCATGTTGCGCTTTTCAATAACTGCACATTTCATTGACACAGTTGAGTTAGATGTTGTTCCGCTTGATATAATGGGTATGGTGTTGGGAATTCTTTACTTGTATGACAGGAAATAAATCTTCCATCACCATGAGAACATATACAATTTATTCAAAGATAGCAAGGAGTATATTGTGAGAGCTCATCATAAAAAACTAGAAACTTCTTTAGTTAATGCAGGGAAAATGAAGAGGCTAGTCAATGCAAGCCAAAACTTGACATTGATGATGATTAAACAAAGATATGTTTTACATCATCCTTTTCAAACAAATGCTAATGTATGTAATGAGTTGTTTCAGTTTGAAAGCAGGTTGTCTTTGAAAGAAGATGACAAGCAGTTGCAGCAGTCGACATTGGTGTTTAACGGTGCTGAAAACAAGGTGTCAGTGCAAGAAGTTGCAAAGGTCAAAGAGAGGGAAAAGAAACTTGGAAAAGAAGGCACAGGATTCATAAATGTTCATTTTTTATTTCCGAAAGGCATGGTACAATGGTGAAGAAACTTGGTCAAGAATCGACACAAGTTCAAGGCAAATTCAACAAAAAATAGCCATCAGGACATAGTGTGAGGTGAGAACAATTCCAAGTTTCCTTTGATTGTAGACCAATGTAGAAACAATATGTTCACTGCAAAGTTAGGTTTTCGTTCTGAAAGTTCAGAAAATGTGAAGCATGACAGTGTCAAAGACAACAATTGTTGGTCGAAGGAATGAAGGAAAATTTTGTCTTTTCAGGAAAAGCTCCAATTAATTAAACTAGGGAAATTTCAGTGGATAAAGATTGGAAGAGTGGGGACACAGTATCCTCATCTTCATGTTCAATAATCCAAAGAGATTTTGGGGTTCAAAATCTTCCCAGTGGGGAGGTGTGATTAGGAGATCATGTGTTTTGCTAAAAAATGAAAGTGCTCAAAACTGTACCAAACCTGAGCTACTGGAAAGGTCTCGTCGTTGCAATTCTGCCACCACGAATGGTTCGAAAAACTGATGTCGTATGAGGAAGATATCACGTTCTATTCGTTTTCCCAAACAACTAAAATTTTGTGACTGGGATGCTCAGTCAGCATGCAGGTACAATCAGCAGATGGAATATTCTAGGGAATATTCCATTTTCTCACAGCTAATCAGAATTTGACATGTGACTTAATCTGGGCCATTGATCTTGTGGTACGGAATTGGTTTTTTACTGTTGGATGGAGAAGTTCAGGTTTTGTTTAGGCCATTGGATGAGAGACACGTGGCAAGCTCGGAAGCTGCCATCTGTCCTCAGGAGGGTTGAGTAAAATTTTGGTGGAGTCAAGGGAGGGGGGGGATCGACCCCGCGACCTCCAGTCTGCATACCAAGTCCTCTAACCATCTCGCCTACCACATGTCACTTAACCATATAGTCTTCCGCAACAATTTATGGTGTAAATATTTTACATTTGAGGGGGGGGACCGCCAACGGCCCCAAAGTGCGTGGTCAAATGTAACACTGTGACATTAACCATTAACCGACGATTTTATAAAATGTGACATGAAACGGTTCCACAATCTCGATTGCATAGCATGGTTTGTGGAAAAGTTTAACGCGACGGTTGTCTCAACCGTAACCTCCAGCAGTAATGCTGTGATCACATGCGAAGTGGTAAGTTGACAACTGTTGCGGGGATTATATAAAATGGTCTTTCCGGCGATGATTTAAACCAGTCACATGGGTGCGGTGTAATGGCAACAAATTCCATGATTAGCGGAACATGGAGTTATGGTTCCACTCCAAATTCAATGAGGATCTTTAAAAGCCCATAACCGTGTGGTTTTAGGCGGGGGTTCGGCTTGTGACCACCCCGACCTAACCACTAACATTTAATTAAAATGGTCCATAATGGCGGGAATTTTGACGCGACCCTAAATTTATGGTTTATACTATTTTTAGTGACAGTTAAGTGCCAGTATCCACTTTTAGTGGAGTTTTTCTAGCTGAAATTGGGAAAAATGCATTGAGAGGTGAATTTTTTCGACCATTTTGGGTGAAACAAGAGTCTACCTAGACTAATTTGAGCATTCTGGAGCCACTGGTGCAGAGAAAACAACCATTAGAGGCTTGAAAACACATGTAATTTTCAATTTTATGCATAATTACAAGGAGGGACATGCCATTGGGAGCTAGACCAGCGGATGTAGCCCAGGAGGGGTGAATTGCTTCATCATGCCTACTGTGTAGAAATTATGTGTAATTGTATTTCTCTGTTATACATTGTTGTTCAATGTTTTTTAGGCTTGTTTTCATGCTTAAAGCTCACAAATTCTTCTATGTGTCATGGTTAAAAAACTCATTCCTTAATCAAACAAATGGAGACAAATTGTACATGTTTTTAATATTGAAAGGACACTTAGCACAACAAACTAAGACACTCATTTCAGATCACTGCGCACTGGTGCGTTTATGTGAGACTGCTCATCGGTGCGTTTCTACGACCTATGGGCACTTCACAAATACCAATACCAATTAGAATTCTTGGTGCATTTGCGTGATACTCGCACCAGTGTGTTTGCATAATACTGCACCGATGTGTTGATACGACCTATGGGCACCACAAAAAAACCAATACCAATTAGAACGGCCCACTGCATTGTATCACCTACAGTGTGCCTGGTGCGGTTTTACACCTTAACGGTCAGGTGCATGTACCTTCGACCGCCTCGGGGCGGCTGTCTGGATGACATGCACCAGGACATTGCTAAATGCCCCGGGGCATCCTAAATTTGTTTTCAGTCCCGGTGCTTGGTAGGTTTAAAGTACCGGTGCGTTCACTGTAAAATGCACCAGTGCATTGACACCTAATTAGCGCACCGATGAGAAAAACATCTGTAACAACCTCTGGCCACCTAGTTTTTTTTAGTTGTGTTGAAATTCCATTAGTAGCTCCGCCAAAACCTCCATTACTGAAAATGGATGTTGTAGAAAATGTTTTTTTGACAATTTTGGCTAATTTTATAACACTAAAAATATCCATTATAACCTCTGCTAGAGGGTCTTTTCCTTGTAGTGATTACAACCATGCTCGGCATGTCGGGACCGTCTGCAAAGGATGGGTTTGAATGGAAGCAATTGTTTCTTCTTATTGATATTTTTTATTGTGGTGCTATTATTTTTACTATTTCTTTGTCAATCAAGCATTTCAAAGAAAAAACTCAAACAGATGGTAAGGCAACATCAATTTTTAAAAAGTTGACCATGTTCCGACACTATTATATTGTGGTGATCTATTATATCTAATTTACTCGAGTGTTTGTTTTTTCTATGATGACAAAAATATTGTTAAGGTATTTGTGGACGATTGATTTGACGAGAGAATGTGCAACTCTCACATTCTATGCTTTCACGATATATAAGTTCAGGCCTGTTGTGAACAATCCTTACTTGATGATTGAGGAGGAGGAAGTTGAAGCTCATGAATTAAATATGGGTAATAGTGTTGTTGAGCTCTTGAATCAACTTTGATGGGTTTTTTTGGGGATAAAGGCAAGATGATTTTGGAAGTTTTTTTTTCATTTATGTGAAAGAAAGCATCAACCTATTTTTAGTGTTTTTTCTTATGCTGTGGAATTAAAATTTACACTCCCTGTTACTGGGCTTTGAACCCTTCATCAAGTTGCCCAACATTTTTATGAACTTCTTGAATTTGGACATAGGCTAGGCTATGGTTTCTTTTGGTTGTGGTGCATAAGCAGCCAGTCCTGACCTACCAAGGCATATTAAGGAGTTAAGTTTTCACCCTGCCAACTTAAATAAATCAATATTCAAATCATTACTGCTAGTTAATATTCCACATAATTTTCTTCAAGTAAAGCCGGGGAGACAGTACATAGGTTGTACCTAAATCAGAGTATATTGTTATACAATTTTTTGTTGGTCATAAGACAGATATGTGTTTTTTGTTCAGACAGGCATCATGAATATACATTATTTTTTGGCCATTGTGTGCAAGGCCAATGTATATTGCCGTGTCTAATAAATGGTTTTGGTTATTGATGCAATTGGGTTGAGATCTCAATATATTATTTAGTACAAAAGTATGTATGGCTCATGATCAACTAAAATTTCAATAAAAGATTAGTTTGAACTTTGGTTGCTATGTCATCGAGTAGTACGTCTGTCAAACTCATAAATTTAAGTATTAATAATGGTATTTTTCCAATCCCCTTAATCGATTTAGCATATTTTTTTAGGACTACTTTTTGCTCCATTTGAGTACAATATTGGAGACCTTCAATAATGCCATGTTTTTTTGAGTAAGATAAGTGTGTGATTTCCATGATTTTCAATTTGTATAAATTTAACAAGGATACTGTGTGTTATTTCCTATGGAAATCTTAAGCTGAACTCTTCCTATGGAAATCTTACATGGACTCTTTCAAAGGGTTATTTAAGTTAAATCCTTTAGTTTTGAATTTTATTGTGAGTTTTCCTTTACAAACAAATTAATAGGTACATGCTTCTAGAAATTTTGTCTTTGTTGAACTCCCTATTTCATATATCATCCACTTAGATATTTAGTATATGGTAATTATGTGCTCCTGACTACTTTTATTGTGTTTCAATTTCTTCTTGATGTTCAGGAGGTGTTGCAGTGATTTTTTTGTTTTAACTGCATTATTCATGCTCATCTAGGGAAACTAAATGTAAATATTGAAAAATAAAGGAAAGGAATTCTGTGTTTGAGAGTACTCTGACATTTTTAATTATTTTCCTTATTTGTTGCTATTCATGCACAACTTGCAAATAATTACATCTCTGAACTCCTTTTAGCATGCATCACATGCTTGGGAACACAAGGAGCTTTAAAATATTACTCTCACACCTTTAACTTTCCTCAAATTCCATGAGTGTCTAATTGGGAGTTCCAATATACCTCTATAAAATCTTTTTGAAGTTTTATTATCTCTGTTTGAATTTGAAATAATCTATAAAATTCTAATGATTCTGCTGTAGTCTTGTGATTTGGCACATTGGCATACCAAGTGACAAGGCAACATCAAAACCAATATTTAGAGATCTAGGACCTAGCCTTCCTAGTCTCAAAGAGGGATCTCCCAATTTTTTTGCAAAGATATGACTTGTTTGCTTGTAAAAGGTTGATTTTAGGCTAGTTATTAAGCATGGGTTTGTTTGATTGTTTGGTTGGACATGATGATCTAGGCTACATAGGCAGAAAGAGGAAATCTCTAATTTATTGAGCAATGGAGTCAATTGGAAGTTGTAACAAGTTCATAAATGGATCAAGGATATCAAAGGGAAAATCTAACTTGGCCAGTGGATCTTTAAGGTCTTTCAGGTGAAATGAAATGGACATCAATGGTTTAGAATGAAAAGTATAACTAAGGGCAATTAAGAATCCTTAATTATATGTACTTCTCAACAAAGGGACTTGAAATATTATCTGAACATAAAGAGGCATTCAGTAGAGAGGGATAACCATAAATTCTACAAACCACACTTCAGCAAATAATAATTTCAAGACAAACTTATCCAATGAAATATAGAAGGCGAGAAACTCATTTAACTTCTAGTGATTTCACTTTCAAGGATAAGAAAACATTCAATATTCACACATAGTTGCATTCATAGAAGAGGGAACTCCTAGAAATATTTGATTATAGCTATAAAGACCTTCAAACCAACTATTTAAGCAAGTACAAAGGGTATGATCGGAACAAAACCTCTTTGGTAGAATTTAAGCAATGGTACTTTGAAGGGAGACTTCAGAAATAGTTTTTAAGTGGAAACAAGTAGGCAGGGAAAACCATAAATCATTCTTGAGACCAACTGTATTGAACTATTTAAGAAATAAACAAACATAAGGGTTATAGAGAGTAATTAAGAATTCTCTAGAATATCTTAGCAGAGGAAAACATTAAGGTAGTGAAGAGTAAACAAAACTAAGGTGCTTTCAAAAGACATTTCTTAGCCTAAAACTTTTACCCTACTACAACAGAGAATGATGAAATATAATGAAACAGGAAATAACAATAACAGATTTAGATTACTTCACCAATAGCCAATCTTAGGGATCCAATGATAGAGCCTTCTCCATACACAGATAGGTCAAGACATCCACAAGTCCCAAAACATCAATTTCCTTTCAACTTCAATAAGATTGTGTATTACTTCAAAGAGTCATCAAATGCCAACAATACAATGAGTTCAAATGCAGTATTTATGCTGCAAATGAGGAGGTGGAGCTGATCTAGGGTTGGAGTGTCATTTATTTATAGAGTAAATGCATTCCTAACCTTGAAAGCCACGCAGGGCATAAGGTAGGAACCTGTGCAGCTACTTATCTGTTTTAATAACTCTGTCTTAACTTCTAAGAAAAGATAGGTGAAAAGATTGAATTTTAAGGCTTATCCTTATCTTTACAATAAATACTTTGATAGTTTAAATATATTATATTTGTGCAATAACTGTTAATTTGTCTTTGCAAGTAGAAATAAAACCATAGGTGGAAATTTAGATATTCTGGGTGAATAACTTCTCTTGGTTGATGTATTCGAGGTTGCTTTAGCCTAAGCTTTCTTAATTTTATCACTAAATTGTGTTTTAAGGCTTGATCTGCTTTTGAGCCTACTTAATCACTTATGCTGACTTTATTACTTTACTGATTGCTTTTAAACCTTTATTTATCTGTCTTTAACCGTGTTTTATCCTTTAATCTTCATTTAAGCTTTAATCTTGAGTCTTCTTCTTTCGATCTTCAATCTTCACTGATTTTTCTCTGCCCTAGTGTGCGAGTGACTTTTTGGTGCGCTGGGAGGTTTCATAACGGATCAATGCTCATGAGGCACTGATTTTGTCCTTTGGTTTAAACCCTTATCCCTTTCTTTAGGCATTTGGCCTCATGGATCGTCATTCGGAGGTGTTTGTTGCTTCAATTGACTGTGGGATGGCCCTTTAGTTTGGCCACCATTAAACCTGCACAAATAAACCAAAACATTAAATAAAATCCTGCATTTTTGGGATATACTGCATTTCAGGGTTTATGGAGGGTTTGGGAGCAGTTGTAGAGGAAAGGAGAATACGCGGAAGAGGGGTCTCCACAGTCGGAACAGGAAGAAACGTTGGAATTTAGAATATGGGCGCGAAATGAGGAGGGGCGGTTTTACAGAAAACCAGCGGTCTTCGTGCAGAAAAAGGGTGGTAAGTGGTTTTAGCCTAAGTGGACGCAATACCACAGGATGGATGACACCTGTCCGGGGCCAAACCACTTTTTTCGCGCAGAAAATGAGCGCTAATCCAAGTGGGTGGAATGAACACGAAACCAATCGAGAGTCGTTGGATCTGGGGGAGCCAAATCAACAGCACTGGTTGAGCGTGATCAGAAAAGGTGGGGTTGCGGGGAAAGGTGGGACCGGCGGTGATGTGTACAGTTCTGTCGAGTAACGGAGAGGTTGGGAGTGGGATGAAAAGGTCGCGGGAGTGCCACAACTGTCGGATGTGAAGGATCGATGGTTGAGTTTTTCTTTGGAGGGGAAAGAAATGGCGAGGGCGAAGAAATGGAGAAAAGGATTGAAGCTTGTAAGCACGGGGACATAGGCATGGTCCTGTAGGAGTGAAGGATGGGACTGGGGCTAAGAAAAGAGGGGCCGAGGGTTTATTAGGTGGTCGGGCCCTTGGGTCATATGAGAAAAAAGCGTGGAGGGCTTAAGCCCGCAAGAGCTTAAGACTAAATGGGCGAGAAATAGGCTTAGAAAGAGGGTTTTTTAAGCCTTTTTAGAGTTTCGGTAAGGTGAAAAAGGGTGTTTTAAACAAAGTAAGAGATTTTTTACAATGTTTAAGGTTTTTTAGAGGGAATGGAGGGTAAATGAAGAGGAAGAAGACCCTTTTTGAAGGGGAAAATGACTGTTGGGATAGGTGTAAATGAGTGAAAATTTGGCAGAGGAGAGGAAGGTGAAAAATGGGGAATATAGCCTGAAAACATTTTCTTTTTGAGATAGCAGGATAACTTGGAGGATTTGAGTGAATATTTTCAGTGAATTGATAGACTTAGGATAATGAAGGCAGTGAGATTTCTAGAACTCACAGTGTTTCTATAAATATTGTTTCTAGAAATTTGAGATTGTCAACTTAGTCTTCTTTGGATAAGATCAAAATTATTGATGACTAACAGTGGCTCCACTTGCGGAGGGAAGCTTTCCTTTCAAGGTGTCCAGACCTCCAGTTTATCAACCTTCTGAGTTTCAGCAGACCAGTGTCTTAGCCATTGGGAAAATTCTTCTTTCTTCACCTTCATAATATGTCTTTTGGAGTGGAAAACTGAAGAATCTGCAACATGTGATTTCTTTTAAACAACATCTCTACTTACCCAAACCTACTTGTCTAGAATTTTCTCTTTGTTGAGTGCATTTGAACTAGCAAAATCTTTGACATTTTATTTTTGAAAACAGAAAATAATCTATTTAATCCTATCCTTATTTCTTCCAAGAGTCCAGATTAAATTGTTGAACTCTTTTTATTCCCTATCTATACTAACTGACTGCCAACATTAAACTATTTGGAAATCTTGATTCTATAGCTATTTGACATGAAAATTTAAAGCATGGTCCAAATAAGGATTAGACAGTGTGATCAACCATGGTTGTGGCATTTTGAACAAGCTACACACAAACATTATTTTCATAAATGTAAATTTAGAAAGGTAAGGCTATGATTTTTCCTTTGTGAGGCATCCTTATCTATCTCTTTTGGTTCTGTTTTGAGCATGTGGAACCAACATCTTCATATTCTCCTAATATATTCTTCTTGACAAGTTAAGTTTGAAATAATCTTATCAATCAATGTTTCTACGGACTTATCAACATAAATTTAAAGCATGTTCAGCCATGATTAGGCTATATGACTGAACAAGATATCATTTTGAATCGACAATGGCATTTAGACTTGCACACTTTCAGAAAATTCTCTTTTTTGGGTCTGGGGTTGTACCTCTTTTGAATATGCCCTCTTTTCCTTCTTCTTTTTTCTTTTTTTTTTGTATTTTCATTTTTTCAAAACAATCTAAGACTAAAAATATGCTCAAAGGCTGAGCTTATTTACATTCCTATCTATCCTAATCTAACCTATTGATGATGTTCAATTAGTTGGTGAATTATCTTTTATACATCGAATCAAGCAAATGATTCCATGAGGGACCTTGGTTTAGCTCTTTGAGTGTACTGAAAAAATTAAAAGACCATCTCCACTTTACTTGTGTCTGAACAATAGTGTCTAAACTCTCCTTTAAACCTTGCATTAAACTACCCTTGACATATTTTACTTCTTTTTTAACTACCTTTAAGAAAAGAGCATAGGGATCTTGAAATAACACCTGGTTCAAATCAGGATTTTCAAAATAGGCCTGATCCAGGACTTCTTTTTCCTCCACCTTGCTGAATTTAGGACTCTTTTGGGGAAGAAACTCTTCCTCTCCCTCATGATCATCTGAACTAGCTAACTCATCATACATTGTAGCGTTTCCTTCTATCAATTCATTATACTGATGAGAAGGAGCACCTTTGAACAATAAATCTTCCCAATAAGGTAGTGCAATAGCTCTCATGTGATTACCAACCTCTATTCCTTCCCTTGCAACTTCAATGGAACTTGGTGTTTGTAAATCTATATATAAGGAGTATTCCAGGTTCCAACTGATTACCTCAACCCTTTTAGGATGAAGGCTCTCATTTTCAACTTGCTCAAGAAGTTCCTCATCCTTTTCGCCCTTAACATCAAAAATGAAAGACTGCTGATTTCCAATTATATGAAAGCTATTCCTGGTGGATTGTATTGGCTGATTTCTGCTTTCAAGCTAATGATAGTGAAATTTATCCCACAAATCAACTGCTGATTTCTCTGCATGATTAACTTCTGTTTGGAGAACACCATCATCATTAGATTGATCAAAATTTGGAGAATCGTCAACATAAATAATCTCACCAATCAAGCATATTGGATTATCAGTTTGTTTTTCTTTAAATTTATCTATAAGTTTACTTTCTAATTTATGGTAGTTGGGGCTGGTAGGAGAATGAACAAAGATGCTTTTTTTACATGAAAATTTAGAGGTTGGATGCATGTTTAGAGTCTGATTCATTTCATGTTTAGTTAAAAGGGGAGGTGTCTTTCTCTTTCTCTGGATAGAACCATGATGTTTTCCTTCCTTTTGTGATTGCTCATAGAGTTGAATGTTTTCTTGAGGAGGTATTACAGTTTTATCAAGAATTTGTTCCTTTGTTTCTTTATGAGAAATTTCTTTAGTAAGTAAGGCAGTAGTGGATAACATCTGATCTATTTATTTTTCAGTTAAAGGAGGAGGTATTTTCTGCTTTCTTTGGATTGGGAAATAATTGTTCTCTTTATTTTGTGTAGGTTGATCTTGTGGTTGAATGTCCTCTTGTACTTTACACACAAGGGCAGATGTATTGTTATTTGTTTCAGCCTTTTCAAAGAGATATTGCAGATTCTCTCTTATCTTTTGTTGGATTTCATTCTTGATCAACTCTTCTTGGACATCTTGGTAGTTATTTTGAGTAGGAAATGTATGAATTTCTTCTAACTGATTTTCATGATGCCAATTTCCTAAATCTTCATCAATTTTAACAAGGTGTTGTATGAGATCTTCAGATTGATCACAACAATTTTCAACCAATGATAGACATGGAAAATACCCTATATAGTGTTTGTAAAATACCTTGTGGAAATCCTTTAAAGAAAACAAGATGCTAGGTTCTAGCCATTCATACCAATTCCTTGCCTTACCTTCTAATGTTACCATAAACATTTTCATGAGGCAATCCTCATGCCATTCAACCTTTAACCTCCATAAATGTATATGAAATTTGATGAGATGTAAGAAGGGGTCATCATATTTTTCATCTTGAAATATAGGTAGGTTTTTCATCCAATTTATTTGAGGCATTTTATGTGGGAATCCATGGATATGATCTCTACTCATTGGAGCATACCTCCTTTGTATCCTTGGATCCATGTTTGTAAATCAGAAAGGGTCACTGAATCTTTTCAACCAGTTCAGAGTGTTCTACCAGTGGAGTCATTAGGTCTATTGAAGGTTGTGGAGTCTCCAGGGGGGAATTTTTAGCTTTTCTGAAGGTAAAATGTTTTATGGTCCACCACCAATAAGTATTTTGAAAACCAATCTGAAAATATTTTGGGTTTTTTTAGTTTTTATAAGGTTCTATGGTTTGTAAGAGTGTCCTATACCTGATTCATCACTTAGCTAAGGTGGTGAAACAAACAGAGTCTACTCTATGGCTTTATCAACTGATTTTCTGATTTGATTGAAAGGCTGAATGAGTCTATAATATTTTGTTAGGCTATTATGTACTCAGGGTCCCACCGTGATTGCCATTATGTTGTAGTGGCGATGAGGTGGCAAATTCACTGGATATTATTTGATTTATTGAGGGTCTAAAGAGCTTTAAGAGGTATTCATGCAACTATATAGTCATAAGTCCCACCATGATCGCCATTATGTTGTAGTCCTATGATTTGGAAGATTGGCTTACCAATTGACAAGGCAACATCAAAATCAGCATTTAGAGCTCTAGGACCTAGCCTTCCTAGTCTCAGAGAGGGATATCTCAATTTTTTTGCAAAGATATGACTTGTTTGCTTGTAAAAGGTTGATTTTAGGCTAGTTATTAAGCATGGGTTTGTTTCATTGTTTGGTTGGACATGATGATCTAGGCTACATAGGCAGAAAGAGGAAATATCCAAGTTATTGGAAAATGGAGTCAAGTGGAAGTTGTAACAAGTTCATAAATGGACCAGGGATATCAAAGGGAAAATATAACTTGGTCAGTGGATCTTTAAGGTCTTTCAGGTGAAATGAAATGGACATCAACGGTTTAGAACGAAAAGTAGAACTAAGGGAAATTAAGAATCCTTAATTATATGTACTTCTCAACAAAGGGACTTGAAATATTATCTGAACATAAAGAGGCATTCAATAGACAGGTCTAATCATAAATTCTACAAACCACACTTCAACAAATAATAATTTCAAGACAAACTTCTCCAATGAAATATAGAAGGCAATAAACTCATTCAACTTCTAGTGATTTCACCTTTAAGGATAAGAAAACATTCAAGATTCACACATAGCTACATTCATAGAAGAGGGAACTCCTAGACATCTTTGATTACAGCTATAAAGACCTTAAAAACAACTATTTAAGCAAGTAAAAAGGGTATGATCGGAACAAGACCTCTTTGGCAGACTTTAAGCAATGGTACTTTGAAGGGAGACTTCAGAAACAATTTTTAAGTGGCAACAAGTAAGCAGGGAAAACCATAATCATTCTTGAGACCAACTGTATTGAACTATTTAAGAAATAAACAATCATAAGGGTTCTAGAGAGAAATTAAGAATTCTCTAGAATATCTTAGCAGAGGAAAACACTAAGGTAGTGAAGAGTAAACAGAACTAAGGTGCTTTCAAAAGACATTTCTTAGCCTAAAAATTTTTCCCTACTGCAACAAATAATGATGAAATATAATGAAACAGGAAATAAAAATAACAGATTTAGAGTACTTCACCAAAAGCCAAGCTTAGGGATCCAACGATAGAGCCTTCTCCACCAACAAACAGGTCAAGACATCCACAAGTTCCAAAACATCAATTTCCTTTCAACTTCAACAAGACTGTGTATTGCTTCAAAGAGTCATCAAATGCCAACAATACATTGAGTTCAATGCAATGTTTGTGCTGCAAATAAGGAGGCGGAGCTGATCTAGGGTTGGAGTGTCATTTATTTATAGAGTAAATGCATTCTTAACCTTGAACACCACGCAGGGCATAAGGTAGGAACCTGTGCAACTACTTCTCTATTTTAATAACTCTGTCTTAACTTCTAAGAAAAGATAGGTGAAAAGATTGACTTTTAAGGCTTATCCTTATCTTTACAATAACTAACTTGATAGTTTAAATATATTCTATTTGTGCAATAACTGTTAATTTGTCTTTGTAGGTAGAAAGGAGACCACAGGTGGTAGTTTAGATATTCTGGGTGAATAACTGCTCTTGGTTGATGTATTCGAGGCTGCTTTAGCCTAAGATTCTTAATTTTATCACTAAATTATGTTTTAAGGCCTGATCTACTTTTGAGCCTACTTACTCACTTATGCTGACTTTATTACTTTACTGATTGCTTTTAAACCTTTATTCATCTGTCTTTAACCGTGTTTTATCCTTTAATCTTCATTTAAGCTTTAATCTTCTGTCTTCTTCTTTCGGTCTTCAATATTCACTGATTTTTCTCTACCCTAGTGTGCGGGTGACTTTTTGGTGCACTGGGAGGTTTCATAATGGATCAATGCTCATGAGGCACTGATTTTGTCCTTTGGTTTAAACCCTTATCCCTTTCTTTATGCATTTGGCCTCATGGATTTTCATCCGGAGGTGTTTGTTGATTCAATTGACTATGGGATGGCCCTTTAGTTTGGCCACCATTAAACCTGCACATATAAACCAAAACATTAAATAAAATCCTGCGTTTTTGGGATATACTGCATTTCAGGGTTTATGGAGGGTTTGGGAGCGGTTGCAGAGGAAAGGAGAATATGTAGAAGAGGGGTCTCCATAGTCGGAATAGGAAGAAACGTTGGAATTTTGAATATGGGCACGAAATGAGGAGGGGCAGTTTTACAGATTATCAGTGGTCTTTGCACAGAAAAAGGGTGGTAAGCGGTTTTAGGCTGAGTGGACACGATACCACATGATGGATGACACCCGTTGAGGGACAAACCAATTTTTTCATGCAGAAAATGAGCGTTAATCCCCGTGGGTGGAATGAATGCAAAATCGATCGGGAGATGTTGGATCTGGGGGAGCCAGATCAACGGCACTGGTTGAGCGCAATCGGAAAAGGTCGGGTTTCGGGGAAAGGTGGGACCAGCGGTGACGTGTGTAGTTCTATCGGGAAGCAGAGAGGTTGGGAGTGGGACAGAAAGGTCGCAGGAGTGCCACAACCATCGGATGTGAAGGATCGATGGTTGAGATTTTCTTTGGAGGGGAAAGCAATGGCGGGGGCGGAGAAATGGAGAAAAGGACTGAAGCTTGTAAGCGCGGGGACATAGGCATGGTCCTGTAGGAGTGAAGGATGGGATCGGGGCTAAGAAAAGAGGGGCCGAGGGTTTATTAGGTGGTTGGGCCCTTGGGTCATATGAGAAAAAAGGGTGGAGGGCTCAAGCCCGCAATAGCTTAAGACCAAATATTTAAATGGGTGGAAAATAGGCTTTAAAAGAGGGTTTTTTAAGCCTTTTTAGAGTTTCGGTAAGGTAAAAAAGGGTGTTTTAAACCAATTAAGAGAGTTTTAAAAATGTTTAAAGTTTTTTAGAGGGAATGGAGGGTAAATGAAGAGGAAGAAGCCCCTTTTTGAAGGGGAAAATGACTGTTGGGATGGGTGTAAATGAGTGAAAATTTGGCAAAGGAGATGGAGGTGAAAAATGGGGAATATAGCCTGAAAACAGTTTCTTTTTGAGATGGCAAGATAACTTGGAGGATTCGAGTGAAGATTTTCAGTGAATTGATAGACTTAGGATAATGAAGGCAGTGATATTTCTATAACTCACAATGTTTCTATAAATATTGTTTCTAGAAATCTGAGATTGTCAACTTAGTCATCTTTGGATAAGATCAAAATTATTGATGACTAACAAATTCCATAAGTTTTTACAAATTCAACACTTCATCGTGGTTTATGACATGAATTGATGTCTTTTATTTAAATATTAAGGGTGGCACACTGCATGAAACTTTGTATTTTATTTATTTTTTTATATACAGTTTTCGAACCTATATCCACGATTTGCATTCCCAACATATAGTATTCTATTAATGTCAAATATGCAATGAATGCAATCATATATGAGGAGTGGGTTTGTGGCAAACTATGATCCAGTTTTTGGAATATGGAAACACATTAAGTCAGATTTTCTATTAGTTTCTATTCCTTCATAATTCTAATCAAATTTTTTATGACCTGGGTTAATTCAAAATTGTGAAAACCTCCCAAAGGGATTATTACTCCATCATACATGGATCTTGTGTCATGTTAAAAATTTGTTCATGTCTGAATGTTTTGTCTGATTCTATCATATTTTTCACTGAAATAAAGATTACTTTTACTATAAAACTTATTTATTCCATACTCTAGTTGTATATATAAGAAATTTAAACTGAAAAGGGTATTTTTTCTTAAAAAATAATTTACTCCATGCTCAAGTTGTATAGATACTGAAATTGAAACTAAAAAGAGGGATATTTTTGCTACAAAACTAATTTACTCCATATATAAGTCGTAGAAATAACAAATTTTTCTCATATTGGTTTTAAAATGTATATATTTTAATATAGCTCACCATGTCCATATTTCCTCGGCATAATGTAACAATCCATCTTTTTGAAGGTTAGGACAATTTATTCAATAGGAAAATGTACTAAATACTAATTTTTTGACATTTTTGATGGTAACTGAAGTTTAGGTTAATCTCCTGGCGATGGCTATTTCAAATAAGGCGAATCTCTCAAATTAAGGGAAATGAGTGAAATTACTGGCAAACCATTTACTATTTAAATGAATAGTTAGTTTGATTTGTGGGTTGTTAGTGATTGGTCTAGTTCAACCCCCCTTACTGTAGAAAAGGTATAAAGAGTATGTAAACACCTACTTCAATATTTAAGGAAGGTTTCCATTGCTAAGGGGAATACCATTAACTTTTGGGTCTGGAGATATTCTATGAATTGATAGGCGAACTCTGGTAAGGGTTTGGAGACATTCTGTGAACTTTTGCAACTTACTATTTGTAAACGAGAATTGGGGCTTGTAATTACTTTAGTAGTCAAATTTTTTTTAAGTACATTTATATGTGGTATTGAATTCAAAATTTTTTTTTTTCATTACTGAGAAGAGAAAGGTTAGTGGTTTCTTCACTTGGAAATTTAATTTAAAAGCCAAAAAAGCATCAATATTTATGCTTATAAATAATTATAATTATAATTCCAACACTTTGAATACTTTGTCCTTTAATTCATATCCATGTAATTTGAAATATATATATATATATATATATATATATATATATATATATATATATATATATATATATATATATATATATATATATATATATATTTGGAATGAGTTGATAGTACTTTAAAAGCCAAAATAAGTTCCATCTTTATCCCTGTAAATAATTACAATTCTAGGAATTTGAATGCTCTGTCATTTAAGTATATCCATGTACTTTGAAATATTTTATATGGCTCTTTGGAATGAGGTCTATGTACTATTAGGTTCAGGAATAATTCCACCTTTTTATTCTTATTTTATTCTTTTAAAATTGCACATATATAAGGTGATTATTTGTTTTACTTTTTGTGAGTGATTTTTGGTCTTCCCAAAGACTCTTCATTTCATCTATCTCGATATTGTGTGCAATAACAGTACAATAACCTTATAAGTTTGTGTTTGAAACCCTTTCCCTTAAACCAAAGGGATGTTGCGAGTCCAATCATCATTATGAACTTTTCAAATTTCTCTTCCAAGTGCTTGGTGAAGATATCTGCAATTTGCTCATTTATGGAGCAATGTCCCAAATGGATAGTCTTGGCCTATATATGATATCACATCAGATAGTATGTTGTATTTATGTTGATTCACTAGCAATGTTGTCAAGTTATTTTACAGTTTCTTCTTGAATACCCTCTTGGTGCCAAGCGACTGCAAAAACCCTTGGATTTCTTAGTGATCCACCATTTTGTACTAGTGATTCATCATTTCTTAGTGGCTTTCCATTTTGTACTAGTGATTCGCCATGATTTTACAAGATAATATAATCTGGTGAGAGATTCGCCAAAAAAATTATATATACATATTATATTATTAATGAAATCGCCTTCCATTTTTCTTATGTATCATGTGGAATCACCCATTTATTATACATATAAATTTAGGGGGTTCTTAAAATTTTCCCTAAACAACATGCACTTGTTGAAAAGTAAACTTCTATGATAGCAATTCCTACCTACAAAATTATATCTTCTCAACCAACTCAAAAGAGCCTTTAATTCAAAACTTCTAATCTAATTGAGATGAATCATTTAAACACAAACTCACTTATCATATTCAATAAATTCATAATCGAAATCTATGAAAGTGAATGGAAACCAAATTAATTAACACCAAACTAAGATTTCTACAAAAAATTCATGTTCATGCCTGTTTCTACAGGGAGATAATTATGCTATGGAAAAGTGAGAAAGCTTCTAATTGAAAGAGTTCTAGTTTCTGGGCTAAATCTTAGATGAAAACCATTTCAAATAACTTGGAAAACCCCACACTACTCACATTCATACACTGGTAGTATTGGGAAAGGAATAAAAAAATATAAGCTATGTTCTCAATTTAAATGATAACAATCAAACCTTCAAAGAGTTCTTAGCTAAATAAAAAAAAAAATTCCAGAACCAATCAAATTTAATTGCATTCAGTTTCAAATTCTTAAGAATTCATCACAACAACATAACATTATGGATTTCAAAAATTGAGCAGAGTATAAATCTATTTCATTCTCAGCTTATAACATGGAAGTCAAGAATACTTTTCAATAGTCTACACTCTTGAAAGAAATAATTCACATCTTAATCATAGTGATCCAATATAAATCTTTCCAGTCCTGAACATTTGAAGAATGAGATCTACAATGTTTGACTCATATTTACAAAACAGAGTTTTGAGTACGGGAACGATTCTGAATTTTACACAACAATTCTTTCAATAAAATTCACACTTTAAATATAAGTCCTATGATATAAATGAGCTATAGAACTTTTCTCCAGGTGGTGGTGGTCCCTTTCCACTCTTGGAGCAAGTTTAAGTTAATTCAATGCTGTTAAAGATTGAATGAAACCATAATACTCACAAAAAACTTATTGCCGAATCGAAATTTTATTAAGTTTTAAAATGTAAATTCATATGATGCATACATCCTTGCTGATCTTCTGAGGAAAAGCTCCGCAAAACTAATTACAGCAATCCTTGTGTTTTATCCTTGTTATCCTTAATACGAAACACATCAGGCCTTAAAAGGTCAACTGATGAGAGCTAAACTTAACTAGTTAATCCATACATAGCAAACAATACAAACATCAAACTATCATAAGTTGTATGATATATTTTCGTGAATGATCTTCCAGGTGGATCAAATTAGCTGGGTTGCATCCTGGTTTTGGGAAAATTTCTCTCCTTTTCGAACATGAAAATGTTCATCCTCAATCACCCAAGATATCACTCGAACATTTGTTGCTGCTAGATTAAGCACATAATCATGGAGAGTTGTTCTGTCTATATTGCTTGAGATATCATTTGAACACCTGATCATTCATGGATGGAGGAATCGTTTCCTTTTTTTGAGCATAAGAGGCTTATCCAAACTATGGATGTGCCCGAAAGAGTCAAATCACAAATTCGACCCCAATTATGTACTTAACTTTGCACTGGAATATTCCCCTGACCATAACTCCTTCACAGTAATGAATTTTTCCAAAAAAATTTATGAGTTACATGAATAAGGGTACTCTAAAAAAAACCCGTGTGTCATAATTTCAATATTCTTCCCCATTTGACCACAAACTTCACCTACATAAATTTATTCATGTACTCAACTTGTAGCACTAAACTAGTTCAAATTGACTTGGGAAGAATTTTGGCAATGGAACCCCGCGACAAATGAACTTAGGAAAATCGTCATTAGTAAATCATGGTAAAATAATCCTTAAGACATTAAAAACACAATAAAACTATGATATTTAACCATGAGATGAAAATGATGGTTTTAGGCATGAGTTATGGGAAATGGATATGAATATGGTAGAAAGTGCAGAAATTTGTTTTATAAACGATAATGTTATATGGTGAAAATGAGGGCATTTCTGAGGCCCAACACCTCTCATAACATTCCATGTCAACAAGTTTGGTATCAGTCTTTTTTACATGTTTTCACCAATTTCCATCTCTTTTCATCTAATATTGCTTTCAACCATTTCTGATTTATTGCACACATCCTCATAATTCTCAGAAGCTAAAATCATTTGATCAGAAAACAATATGACGACCAAGAGGATTCAATGTGAAAGGGTTTTCCGCTTATGGAAAGCAAGAGTGTTGGGAGACAATATCGCAAATATTTCCTTATGAAAAGCAAGACCATATCAAAAGCAAGAGTGTTGAGAAGCATATTTTTGTATTGGGGAGTCATACAAATGTGCCTTTTAATGTTTTTTGTGTTTTTTTCTTCAAGGGTGGAAAAATCTGAAACACCAGGTAAATCAACTTGGTTGGTTTGAAAAGCCAACAAAATGTCATTTTAACGGTGGGAGATAACTAATATTGATGATCATTGTTAGTTTCAATGAAGTGGGCAGTTGAAACATCTTTAAAACAATAGATTCTTATAGCTCACTGATTCAAGACTGTTAATGACATTATTGTATGAATTTTTAATGTATTTTAACATTTAACAGTCGATATTTCTAGATCCTCTTGAAAACATGTATTTTAAAGGGAATATGGATAATTTATAATATAGTTTATAAGTGTTTTATTAAAAATAATATAGTCTATAGTATATTCAAAATGTTATCTTTTTTGGTCTTTCCTCCTAAGGAAATCTCTCATGGAATATCTTTCACTACTAGTGGCAAAAAGTTCCATTAATATTCAAATAAAGGAAAATTTTTTGTTTGGGCATTTAGAAAATTTGAAAAGCAGCGTCTTTCATTATCTGTGGCCTGGAAAGTCTCATTAATATTCAAAAACATGGAAAAATTGCTTGGGCACTTAAAAAATGATCAAAGGTAGTGCTTTTCATCAGTAGTGGCTTTGAACATTTCATTAATCTTCGAAAAATGCACAAAATTAATTTGGCATTTTAGAAAATATAAGGGAGAAATGTTTATTGTTTTCTATAGGCTTGAAATTTTTATTTTGTTGATAATATTAATGATTTTCAGGCCATTTCTTCAGCTTTTGTGTGAAAACTTTCCATGGAGAACTTTTGAAACAATTTTGGTGTCTCTTTTCACCTTGCAATTCCATAAAATTCCATGGATTGTCCAAAACACTTGGTTTCTTCTCTTGTTCTCCAGATTGACATGGTATGGTATGTTATTTGAAAAGATGGACACCCCAACGTGCAAGCACCTTTTGGGAAGTTTTTGAGTATCATGTCTCACACTAAGAGACATATAACATTAAGCTTTGAATTGGGTATTTTATATTTTGGATGTATTGAGGCATATAACATCAAGCTTTGAGTTGGGTATTTTATGGTTTGGTTGTATTGTTGACCTTTGATACTCATGAGATCCTGATCTTTCAATGGCTTTCAGGTCCTGAGAAGACATGGCTTTGCCTATGCTCCAAAGGATATTGTTTAGGGAAAATCTTTTTCCTAGAATATTTCCACCAAAAGAAGATGATATGGACTATTTTAATGTGAAACCATTCCATACATGAACTACTTATGGATCATATATCTAAATTTATTATATGAGTAGTCTTTATTACGAATTTTTGAAGGCTTTTACGGTGGATTTTTACGATGTAATTTCTCTAAAATCTGGCAGGAATTTATTGAAAATAGAAGTTTGATTGCTAACCTTGCACAATCGAAGTTCCCTAGGGGTTTGTGAGGGTGTTGAATCCATATATAAAGTCAAAAAACCAGTTTAAATAACAAAAACCAACATTTTACCTCAAAAAATTTCACCGGATTCGGGCAACTGAAACTCCAAAAAGTCGCACTAAAGACAACTCCTTTATTATATGTGAAGCTTTGAAATTTACCAAATGTTGTGTTGAAAGTGCTCGAATATAATAATATTTCAACTATATCTAGTGTTTAGGTATTTTTTCAGGCAAGAGCATGTCATACTTTGCATATTTGAAACCTATTCAAGCTTTGGTGGATAAATATTGTTGGATCCAGGTCGAAGGAATGGAGTTATGGCCATGGTGGTTAATTCTTTCATACATATATTTGAAGTTTGTTCTACATTCATGGATTTTAAGCAAATGTAGAATGTGAAAAGAGATGCATCCGAGTTTTAAGCAACTGGTTGACATTTTTTAGGTGTTGTTGTTGGAAATCAAATTAAATTTATTTGATGGCATTTTACTTAAATGTTGGTTTTACTTACTTCCATATTCCCACTTCTCCTACTCGCATTCTCAGTGCAAATGCTAATCGAGTAGTCTTTAGTGCGACTTTTTGAAGGCTTTTATGGTGACTTTTTACAGTGTAATTTCTCTAAATTCCGGCAGGAATTTATTGAAAAGAGAATTTTGATTGCTAACTTTGCACAATCGAAGTGCCCTAGAGGTTTTTGAGGGTGTTGAATCCATATATAAAGGCAAAAAACCAGTTTGAATAACAAAAACCAAGATTTTACCTCCAAAAATTTCATTGGATTCCGGCACCTGAAACTTCAAAAAGTCACACTAAAGACAATTCCAATGCTAATATATCCATTTAGAAGTAATATACATTGAGAATAAACAAAATTATGAAAGCTTTTGCAATCTGTGAAGAAATGACATGAAAACTATCAAATAATAGAAACTCATGGCGGGAATTTGAGATAATAAGAGTCAAGAAATATTTCAGTATACTTGATCACAGGAGTGCAGAAACAAGGGCCTTCCCTAGTATGTTGTTTGAGGATTTATTTGCAATTGGCGTTGAGCTCATTCACACCCATTTCATGAGAAAAATTAATAAAGAAATGGGATGATTAAGTATCAGGTGTCGTAGATTTTAGGGAAACTGTGCTTCCTCAAGGAAGTCAAGGTGTTCATAGTTTTGATACACGAGAGCCTTAGCAAGAAAATCAAATCACTTCATACGCTGATTGGAAAAATTTAAATCTATACACTGTATTTAGAAAATTGTACGGGGCCCACTGCCAGCCCCATCCTTTCCAAACAAGAAATGGGAGTGGCGGTCACCTTTTCTTACGGAAAGATTGGTTACCTTTTCTTAGTTTTAAATTGAGTTGAACATGTTGTGGAGTCGGAGGCGTGTCCCTTCTGTAGCTGATCCTATCGAGAGTTTAAATACACACCGCTCACTTGGTATTGAACGGGGGAGATTCTAACACCATGTGAACCAATAAAATTACTTTCTAACTTCTTGTTAGCCCATTTTGGTGGAAAGTATTATTTGTTAGCCCAGTTTGGTGGAAAGTATTATTTATTGTTGTTTAAATTTTATAAATTAAAATAATTTAAACTCAAGTTTTTAAAAAAATTATTGGATTTTTTTATTAAAGTTTACTAAAAAAATGTTCTAGCTTAATATATCTATATTTTTAATTATCTTTATTCTTTGGTGTGTTTTCATGCTTATGTACAAGGTTGATTCCATTGTTATCTTAATTCCATTATTATATTATAAGTTTTTAGGATTTGAACCCCAAGCCTCCTCAGACATAACACTTCATTTTCATGTTTTATATTTGGTTATAAGCACATAGTCATTACAACAATATTTATCAAAGCATTATAGCTCATCATGTCACTAATGGGGATTTGAACCAAAGTGGGGAAGATAACAACCATTTTGCTCAACCACTCAAGATAACCTCAATTGACAACATACAACTCATTTCAATGATATTTTTATTATTTGTTATTTTTTAAAGTTTATATATATATATATATATATATATATATATATATTATTATTATTATTATTAATATAGTAGTAATATATATATTCCTTGTAAATAGTGAAAAATTAATTGGGAGTCTCGTCTCAGAGAAATCTTAGAAAGAGAGTTTTTTTGGAAGTTAGGGGTCATGTCTAACAATCTTGCAGACGTCTATGCTCTTTGTCAAGGTGTTCTCATTTCTCGTTCTCTTCATCCTTTCCATCTCATTGTCCTTGTTGATTCTCTAATTCTAATATTCCATATGCTAAAAAGGGCACATGCCAAGGACCTTTGAATGGAGAGACTTCAATGATGTGTCATATTGCTTGGTTTTACATTTAAAGAAAAAATAATAGTTTAACATACGCTCAAGCCAATGTGGCCATCCAAATTGGAATAATAGAGATTTATAGTTTTAATGGCCAATGTGGTATCATTCCAATTCCTTGACATGATAAGAATCATAAGTGTCGCCCACCAAGAATCCATTGAAAGGTGGTAGGGAGTATTAATTTTTCATGAGAGACATTCCACAACACCACTCCACCTCCTTTACACTTGTGACTCCCTCCCACAAAATCATGGAAATTAAATCTCTTTGACGTACCTCACAACATAAGTAGGATACCATTTGATGTTGCCTCCTAGCACAGTTTAATCAACATGTAGTTTGATGTTTCCTCGCTTGAAATTGTCCTCAGTTGCTGCAGGTTCCTTTGTTTCTCATGTCTATTGGTCCTCAGGCCCCAATTTCATGTTTGCTCTCACTGTGGTGTTAGCTGCGCTATTTGGAATCAATGGACTACAATGAGCTTAGGAAGAATTACTCTAGCTTTGAAATATGATGCCACTATTTATGAAATCCACTTCTATATTGTTGAAATTACACAACAAATTGAGGCATTGGAGTCGACATATGGTGCGAGAAGATTGAACAAAGAAATGTTAGTGTTAACACATCTCCATTTGAAGTGGCATGTTAATGTACTAGAATTTATTATGTTAAAATTGGTAAATTTTGGGAATGATTCCTTTGTAGGACCTAAGGTTGACGACTCCTCTCCTGCTTAGCACACTCCTCTCCAATCGCTTCAAGTTTTCCACAACCACTTGATGACTGATTCACGTCAACATAGAATCCATCAATGCTTCTGCTCCCATAATTGAAGTAATCAAACTTGATATGCTCTTATTTTTTTAAATATATATGACAAGAGATTTATTCTTTGTAGTCCATGCCTATTAAGGTTTCTTAGCCCAAATCCAGCCAATTACTTCTATGAATTTTAGCTCTAACAATTAAAATTATTTTTTCCACATGATTTCCAAAATCACTATATCAATTAAGAAATTATAATCTCTTATTTTAATATACAGTCCCTTACTATATAACTATAAGTAAATAAATCTCTCTAATTTATATATAAACAAAATATATAATAATAAATTTTACTTTATAAAAAATTTGAATAATTTAATTACATAATCTTTTTAATATATTTTAATATTTTTATTAATTTATAAAATATAATTTTAAAAACATATTTGCATAAGAAACTCCACTCTTTAAATATAAACTTATACAATAGTTATTGACTTATTGAATTTCCCAACCTATATAGAAACCCATAAAACCCACTTACATATTAAAAACAAATAATGAAAAAATATTTACTTACAATATATTTTATTTTATTTTATTTTCAAATTTAATTTTTACATAGTAATTTCAATATTAAAAACCATGGTAAGAGATGTCAAGAAGTAATCTAAATAGATCACTCCAATAAACATGAGAGACATCAATATATCTCTACCTACATGTGCATGTCAAAATGTTGCGACTTTAATTAAAAGCCTTTGTGGGGATTGGTACATTGGTATGGAAGAGTTTGAAATCAAAGTGGTTATGTTCTAATTGTAGGATATTTTTATGTTGATAGGCATTTCTTTTGAATCGGTTTACTATGTAGTTTCATCTATACTTTTCTTAAGCTATCGACATCTGTTGAGGGAATTATAGTGACATTTGTTTGATATCCTTTACTCCTAAATTGACATATGTCTTATCAGTGACAACAGAAGGCATTTAAGTTATGAATCGAATGGTGGCCTATAAACATGAGGATCAGAGAATTTTTCGGTTAAGGAATGGTGGCCATGAACATGAGGATCCGAGAATTCATCGGTTTGTTATTTTTGTGTTGCAATGCGAGCAACCCAATGTTGCAGCAATGCTACAGTTTGGCCAGCTCAAAGCCACTAAAGGATAGAAAGAAATACCAGAAATATCTTCTGGTAACAACCCTACAACCCTTTGATTACAAATTCCCCATTTCGGTCTCGTACTTGCACTTGCAAAGGACTAGTTTTTTGAAGCAACATCTTCTTCTTCTTCAGAGTCACAACAATAGCACAAACATGCATTGCACTTGTCTTGCAAGTCCTCACGATTAAGGAATGTGCCAGAAATTTTCAAATTGGGTTGATTTAAACTTGAAGTCCTCGTGATTAAGGAATGTGCCATCCATTTGGAAACTGGGCCGTCATACTAAAAAATGTAGTTAATTCTACAGGCTTTTGATGGCTGTTTAGTAGCTATAATTGACCTGTAAATGATTCCATTCAAATGCAATTGTTGTGAGACAATCTGCTATTTCGAGTTGCTGCATTTATGTTTCAGAGTGGTGTTATGTTCCTTGTTGTTGTCTCTATCGCAGTTACTGTCGTTGCTTTGCTGATTGTTAATTGTATCTTTGGAAATCACTGTGTTTGACCTTTTCAATTTACTTAGTCTAAAAGAGTGGATTTTACTGAAGGCAAAACATTCACTCAATAAAAACTATTTCAAGGTCATGATTAGGGAAAAACTAATAGGAATTATCATTTTATTTTGTGAGAAAGGCAGAAATTGGGAACAACAGGGGTTTTGGAGATAGAAGGATAGAGCGAGCTGAAGGGGAATAACTATAGCTATTTCCGTTTCTGGTCAATACAATTATGTCAAAAGTGGGGATTCTGTTGATGAATTCGATTTTGAGTGTGAATAAAACAATCCTGCAAGGTGGGGATATATTTGGTTGTGGAATTCTTATACCACAGGAGGGTTTTCTCTACCTAAAATCTGTCTATTACTATCTGAATTCTCTATTTCCGTGTTAATTTTTTTTCTTTCATTCGATCCAGCAGTATGTTGAATGCAAGTATTGTTGTTGCGTCTTTTTTGGTTATGAAGAGAGACGAATTTCTCCCCTACATCTAGGGTTTTGACCCCTGCTTCCTCACTGCAGGCAGCTTTTACCATATGGTCCATTTTGACGCTATTGACCACTCTGTGTCAATGACCCCATAGCAGTACACTTCATCATGTTTGAGGTGTTCATGCCATTTAGATTTCATCATCAGCTGACATTTTGTAAATGATATAAACCCATTCTGCATGTTTATGATGTAAATGATCTAAGTAAGACCATCATGTATGTAACAACCTAGGTAAGCCTAGTATTTTGGTGACGATTTCTATCCTAGGAAGTTTTTTGTCTCACTGATTCATTTGTATTTCTCGACATAAGTGATCGACAAATTTTTTCCCTCCAGCCTCACCCCAAAGCTAGGGTGGATTTTTTCATTAAGATACGAAGTGAGTCCTAGTGTTTTCTATCGAGTCTTTGTAAAAGTAGTTTGGGAATAATCCTAGCTAATTGGCTAGATCATTTTATTACAAGCTACTTGGTCTACTAGATCATGTTTTGAGTCGCAGAATTTGATAACTATTTGAGGGTCTATCACGAATGTGTTTTCCCCCTTCATGTGTCAAAATTTATTTATCTTATGTAAAGAGGGTTGGAAAACTAATTAAATCCCCTCTCAGTCAATTCATTAAATTTTTTGGCCAGATTAAATTAAAAATCCTAAGTCATAAATTTAATTAATTTTAAGTCCTAGGTAATTTAAAATTTCAAAGGCAAAATTCGTGGGTCCCTTTCAAAAATAAAATTTTAATGGTCCCAAGCCAAGGGAATATTGAGAATTTTGAGAAATTTTGGACCCTTGGGCTGTGGTGGTTAAGTCAAAGTCAAATGTTTGAGGTAATAAACTCAAAAATATTATTTTTGAGTTAATTAAAAAGGAATTAAATGATAAATTTGAATTTCCTCAAAAATTTATAATTTCAACAGACAAAATTAAAAGATGATTAAATCTTTTTTGATGGTCGAGATTACTTTGATAGGGATCAACTGAACTAGTCGTTGGAGATTTTATCTTATAAAGTAGAGATCTTTGTCAGTCTTTCAATCATCCGATCTCTTGATTGTGCACTTGCTTTTGAAGCTCTCCTGTAATATTTTCTGGAATAATACAAACAAAGTCTTTGGGGTTTTATTTTGATGGTGGTGTTCCCCTTCAGCATTTTATGGTAAACTTATTCTTTATATTCTGCTGGTGATTATTTCAATGAATTGTTGATTAATGGCTCTTGTAGAATAATATATTGCATATATTTCTTGCTTAGGTTATTGGATTTAGGGTAAGAACACTAATTGGATTGAACCAGCAGGTATCTCAGACTCTTGAAAATTTTATCTTTTATCTTATTTCTCTATTAATTTAACAGTTTAACTTTAAGTGTGCAGAAATGTTCAGATTTAGAATTGGGTGTTTGGGGAAGTCCTTGGCTAGACTAGCTGACTCCCAAGGAAATAATATTTGAAGAGCCCTCCAGATCTAATTCCCACAGCTTATCTTAAATTCCATTTTTTGCAGGATTCTTTTTTGGGCTTGTGCCTCTCCCTTCTTTTTTTTTGAATAAATTGTGGTAAATGGTTTAAATCTGGCCATCAGGGCCTTGAACTATAAAATAGCATTGTAGATTTGTAAATATCGTTAATTGTTTTACTCACCGGGGTTTTGGGGTTTTTATTTTCTGTGTATATACTAGGTGTTTGGGTCCCTTGTTTATGGTTTTGTGCAGGTTGTAGCAGGAGATTTTCAAAGAAAATTTTGAGATCTGAGCCAGATCTAGGCCCTGGAGGGTATGATCTGGTTTCATGATTGGATTTGGTTGTAGATTTGGGCAGCATTATGCCTCAAAGTTTATATAATTGCAGGTGCATTCATTTTTAATCAGAATTTAAAGGAAAAATCTCTGATTTTACTGGATAAAAGGGAAAATTTGAAATTTGGTTATGTGCAGTGTCCCTGCAAAATTTCACTACTACTACCATATCCCTCTACATCCTTGTTGGCTCCCTTTCATTCCACATTTCTTTCATCCTCCACGCTGTGCATTTCCCATCTCATGTAGCTTTCAATATGTTGCCTTAAACTCTGCCCTCGTACCCTCTTAACGTTGTTTTTTTTCTTTTTCCTGCAAGTCGTCCCCTTCCTTTCAGCGTGTTTCCCTTGCTGCGTAAACCCTCATACTGCTCACCTCTACGTGCTCAATTTCTTCACGCTATCCCATTCCCCACGTCAGATCAGCTTCCTCCAGATCTTCGCATTGCCTTATTCATTCTGATCTGCGTCCTTTACTCCTTTGCATCGACTGCTACCTACACGTTGCTTCCTTCGACCTCATAGAATTACCTTGCTGCTGCCTGTCCTCATTATCCTTGTCCACACTCTGTGTCTTCCATTTTCTTGCGGCCACCACTTCCTTCTGCTCTTCCTTTTTCAACTTGTCGTAAACCTAAAACAAGTAAAACATTAAAACATAACACATTCACGTATCATAACTTATTTTTTTTTACTTTGATTTCATTTAATTTTTTTGATTTTGATTTTGACTTAGTTTGACATTTAATTTTTTTTTATTTTTTTTTTAATTTAAAAAATATTACATTTACATTTTTGACATTTAATTTTTAAATTTTTGTTTTTTTTTTTTTTTTTTTTAATATTTGACTTAGATTTAATTTAGTGAATTTTGATTTTGTAAAGTCTGTAAAGTTTGAAATTTCATTTGTAAAGTTTGCGCATTTTTTTTGTGGTTGCATTTTTGACATTTTAAATTTAAAAATTTTAAAAAATAAAAATAAAAAATAAACATTTCAAATTTTTCATTTAAACATTAAAAAAATTCAAAAGGTTTTAAATTTTTTTTTTTTTTTTCATTTGAAAACAAAGTTAAAAACTCCAAAAAAAAAATATTAGTCTTTAAACTTTTGTCTATAGTTCAATATTTATTTTTTTATTTTTTAAAATAAGTTTTCGAAAATAAAAAAATTTGGGACATTTGGGGTTTTGATCTATTCGGTTTGCTAAAATATTTAATTGTAAAATGGTTAGTATAGTTGACATATTTAATTTTTGATAACCTAAGTTTGAGTATAGAGAAAATTTAATTTTTGGATTTGCATTTTTTTAAGAAAATCATTTAATCCATAAATTGCTTGACGGAGTGGTTTTATTAGCATTAAAATTTTCATGGTATATCTAGATCAATAATTACTGAGATTTAAGTGCTAGTAAATTTCATATGTTTATGTTGGGTTTGATGATCATTGGAATCTGAGTTTTGAAACGTTTTCTATTGATTAAGATTGTCTAATGTGTAATTAAGTTTTATTTCATTTACTTGAATTATTGAATCGTTATTGAATATTTAAGTCTTGGGAAATTCTTTAAGTAAGTGTGATTGATATCTTATTGTGGATTTGTGACGAACTGTATATCTTTTAATTGAGTAATCTTTTGGCATCTTCATAATTGGCACTCTTGCTTAAGTACTTAGTGGTTAAATCAGATTATTTATAACCTAAGTGCTTTAAGGCTTTTAACATCACCTTTCATCTTCGAAACTTGTTTCATCTTGCTCCTTCTAATAATTTTCCTTGCATTCTACATTAGCATTGCATAGTAGAAGTTATCTATCAGCTACTTGATCCTAATTTCATAACGGGATAATTGACTCCATAAGGCACTGGTTTCAAAAATTTTAATCTAATTGAATCTGTTAAATCTCGTTAAATCTTAAACAATTACTTGGTCATTTGACTGTGTCTCCTGAATTGGTTGGTTTTCAACCAGTTCTCTTTCTTCCATTTCATTACGGTCTACCCCCCTTAGTCTATAAGGAGACAACTTAAATAGAGAGATTGGGGATCACGGTGACAACCCCAAATCTGAACCGTTGTCGCGGTGACTAGACATTTTGTGCGACAACATTTTTTGGCGTCGTTGCTGGGGATAGAGTTTTTTTTTCCTTGGTCTTAATGACATCTTCTAATCTTTTAATCTTTTTTTTTCCATTCAGTAACTCGTCACACAACATATCATTTTCTAGCATCATTTCATCTCTTCATCATTTCATCATTGTATCTTTTGTCATTTCACTAATCCTTTCATCATTTGCCTGTTTAGCACCTAGACATTTCAGTTGGCTTCTTGTTTGGGTGGTGATTCCACTTCTTCATCTATTTACTCCCAGAAAATAATCCCTCCCTGATATCCGTCTGCTTCTCTCCACTAATTTTTTCGGTTTTAGAATTAGGTTCATGTTCATGTGGCAACTCCAATTCTTTTATTTCTTACAATAGTTCCTGCTGAGAAGATCGCTTCTTGAGGACCCTTGAATATTCTTGAACAAGGATCTCTTTCTCTAACATCCACTTAGCCTTTAAGCAGGTCATCATGGATGATACCTTTCACGACATGTCGGAAGAGGCCATTCCTAAATTTCCTTTTTTCTCGGGTGGTAATGAAGCCATTTCTTGAAATCATATATTGACAGTTACTCATATAAGAAATATCTATTATCGTTCTTCACATTATAATCATGAAGATGTCAAGATACATCTCTTTGGCTATTCCTTAAAAGGTGATGCTATCGATTGGTTTCAAAATTTTCCTGAGCAATATTTTTATTGTTTACAACACATCATCAATGCTTTTAAAGATAAATATATGAAACAAGGTGGCTCGCCTTGTGCTCCCAGTAGTATGCAAAATAATGAAATTGATTTTGTAGAGAACTCACCTATCAACAAGAAATTTCAAGACAATTCTCAGGATGAATCCACTTGTACCACGACAACAAAAATCCATGATAGTGGTGAAGTAGAAGCAAGTTGTCAAATCAGTGTTGACTATGATAAGCATCTTGTTAACGAATTGATTCAAATGGTTAAGGATATACAACTAAATCAAGCTCAGATAATCAAGAATATGGAGGCCAACCAAGCTCAATTCATTAAGAATATGGAACTTAATAATAAAAAAATTAATAGCGGGTTACACCAGGGAAATTGGTTCTATGAAGAGCAGGTTATTGGCCTTAGAATAAAAACATATCAAGGAAATGACGATCATGGAATTTAATCACTCGAATCATTTGATCACCATGGAAGAAAATCATGAGAAACAAATGAACTATATGCAAAATTGCTTCATGGCCATGAAAGCGGATAGTGATAAAGCGATAAAAAACAAGGAATCGGTCAGATGTCTCTTCAACACAAGTTGTTGAGTGTTGAAGGGAGTCATGCGAAGGAAATCGGTGTTGTAAAGGTTAAACATTCTAATCAAATGACTGCTATTCGGAATAAGTTGGAAAAAATGGAAAGATCACACATGCATAATTTCCAACCCAATTCAAAATTGTCAACAGATCATAGGCCTCCCAGTTTGCTGATGCAATTCCCATCTCATCACAGGGAGTTCACTTTTCCCATTAAGGAAAAATTAACTATGGTTACGAAGGATGTTAATAAATACCAAGCTTATGTGTCACCATTGATAGAGTATATTCAGAATAAGATTGGTCACACTCCAGGTTCATCAGATATTTTGTATGAACATCTTCAAGATAATGAAAATAAATACAATGGTCTCATTGCTGACATCACAACCCACTAAGAAGAAGAGAAAAAAACATAAAAGAAAAATTAAGTGGCTAGGTGTGTCAGATGACCGAGAGAAACTTGACATTCAGATAAAATAGAGTCCTACAATATGCAAAATCGGGCATGACACATCTGAAAGAAACCCACAGACTTGCTTGAAAGCAGGAAAATGCTTAATATGCACTATATTGAACACATCTAATGCCACATGGCATCCTTTGTATTATATCTCTAACCTTACACTTTGTCCTTTCAACATTTCATTTTGTAGCTAGATTGGATTTACATTTCATGTTGGTAGAATAGTCAATAAATGAAGAGCTTCTATTTTCATGTGCTTAAAGTTATATGATGATATTTGGATGGACGCTACTTATGTAATTTTGTGTATTTCTTGGATGTAGATTATGTATTCTCACATTCCTTCAATGAAGAAACGTGTCCCCAAGTAGAGCCAGATGTTGACCACTCTGTGTCAACGACCCCATAGCAATACACCCCCATTTTTGAAAATGGGATTCATCATGTTCGAGGCATTTACGTCATTCAGATTTCATCATCAGTTGAAAATTTTGTAAATTATGTAAACCCATTATGAATGTTTATGATGTAAATGATCTAAGTAAGACCATCATGTATGTAACAACCTAAGTAAGCCTAGTATTTCGGTGGTGATTTCTATCCTAGGAGGTTTTTTGTCTCACTAATTCATTTGTGCTTCTTGACATAAGTGATCGACAGATTTTTTCCCTCCAGCCTAACCCCAAAGCTAGGGTGGATTTTGTCATCAAGATACTAAATGAGTCCTAGTGTTTTCTATCAAGTCTTTGTAAAAGTAGTATGGGAATAATCCTAGCTAATTGGATAGATTATTTTATTACAAGCTACTTGGTCTACTAGATCATGTTTTGAGTCACAGAATTGTATAACTATTTGAGGGTCTATCACGACTGGGATTTCCCCCTCTCAGTCAATTAATTAAATTTTCTAGACAAATTAAATTAAAAATCCTAAGCCAAAAATTTAATTAAGTTAAGTCTTAGGTGATTTAAAATTCTTCAAAGGAAAAATTCATGGGGCCGTTTAAAAAATAATTTTTTAAAGGTCCGAGGCCAAGGGAATATTGAGAAAATTGAGAAATTTTGGACCCTTGGGCCTTGATGGTTAAGTCAAAGTCAAATTTTTGAGGTAATAATTAAAAATGAATTAAATGATAGATTCAAATTTCCTCAAAAATTTATAATTTCAACGGACGAGATTAAATATGAATAAATCTTTTTTGACGGTCGAGATTACTTTGACAGGGATCAACTGAACTAGCCGTTGAAGATTTTATATTATAAATTAGAGGCCTTTGTCAGTCTTTCAATCATCCGATCTCTTGATCATGTACTTGCTCTTGAACCTCTCTTGTAATATTTTCTAGAATAATACAAACAAAGTCTTGGGGTTTTATTTTGATGGTGGTGCTCCTCTTCATCATTTTATGGTAAACTTGTTCTTTATATTATGCTGGTGATTATTTCAATGAATTGTTGATTAATGGCTCTTGTAAAATAATCTATTGCACATATATCTTGCTTAGGTTACTAGATTTAGGGTAAGAATACTAATTGGATTGAGTTAGCAAGTATCTTTGACTCTTGAAAATTTTATCTTTTATCTTATTTCTCTATTAATTTAACAGTTTAAATTTAAGTGTGTAGAAACCTTTCAGATTTAGAATGGGGTCTTTGGGGAAGTCCTCGGCTGGACCAGATAACTACTAAGGAAATAAGATCTGAAGAGTCCTCTCGATGTAATTCCTCAGGCTTATCTTAAATTCCATTTTTTGCAGGGTTCTTTTCAGGGCTTCTACCTCTCTCTTAAATAGTATTATTATTATTATTTTGTTTCTATTTTTTTTTAAATTATGCTAAATGGTTTAAATTTGGCCATCAGGGCCTTGATTTGTAAAATAGCATTGGATATTTGTAAATATCGTTAATTTTTTTACTCACCGGGGTTTTGGGGTTTTTATTTTCTGTGTATATACAAGGTTTTAGGTTTGTGCAGGTTGTAGTGGGAGAATTTCAAAGATATTTTTTTTAGATCTGAGCCTGATCTAGGCCCTGAAGGGTAAGATCTGGTCTTAGGAGTGGATTTGGTTGTAGATCTGGGAAACATTGTGCCTCAAAGTTTATATAATTGCAGGTGCATTCATTTTTAATCAGAATTTAAAGGAAAAATCTCAGATTTTTCTAGATAAAAGTGAAAGTTTGAAATTTGGTTGAGTGCAATGTCCCTGCAAAATTTCACTGTTGCTGCCATATCCCTCTGCGTCCTTGCTGGCTCCCTTTCATTCCTCTTTTCTTTCATCCTCCATGTTGTGCCTTTCCCATCTCACGCAGCTTTCAGTCCATTGCCTTAAACTCTACCCTCGTACCCTCTTAATGCTGTCTTTTTCTTTTTCTTTTTCTTGCAAGGCATCCCCTTCCTTTCACCGTGTTTCCCTTACTACGTAAACCCTCATGTTGCTCACCTCTACGTGCTCCATTTCTTCACATTGTCCCATTCCCCTCGTCCTTCTGTTCGCAGCTTCCTCTAGATCTCGGCATTCCCTTATTCATTCTGATCTTCATCCTTTACTCCTTTGCATCGGCTGCTACCTGCACGTTGCTCCCTTCAACCTCATCACATTACCTTGCTACTGCCTGCCCTCATCCTTCCCATCCACGTTCTGCGTCTTCCATTTTCTTGCGGCTACCACTTCCTCCTCCTCTTCCTTTTTCAACCTGTCGTAAACCTAAAACAAGTAAAACAAGTAAAACATTAAAACATAACACATTCACATATCATAATTTTTTTTTACTTTGATTTCATTTAATTTTTTTAGATTTTGATTTTGACTTAGTTTGACATCTAAATTTAAAGAAACATTACATTTACATTTTTGACATTTAATTTTAATTTTAATTTTTTATTTTATTTTATTTTTAATTTTTATTTTATTTTTTTAGTATTTGACTTAGATTTAATTTAATGAATTTCTATTTTGTAAAGTTTACGCATTTTTTTGTGGTTGCATTTTTGACATTTTAAATTTAAAAAAATAAAAATAAAAAATTTACATTTCAATTTTTTCATTTAATAATTTAAAAAATTCAAAAGGTTTTAAGTTTTAAAATTTTTTTTTTCATTTGAAAAAAAAGTTAAAAACTCCAAAAAAAAAAAAAATTATCAGTCTTTTAACTTTTGTCTATAGTTTAATTTTAAATTTAATTTTATTTTTATTTTTATTTTTTATAAGTTTTTGAAAATAAAAAAATTTGGGACATTTGGGGTTTTGATCTATTCAGTTTGTGAAAATATTTAATTGTGGAATGGTTCCTATAGTTGACATATTTAATTTTTAATATCCTAATTTTGACTATAGAGAAAATTTAATTTTTGGATTTAAATTTTTTAAAGAACATCATTTAATCCATAAATTTCTTGGCGAAGTGGTTTTATTAGCATTAAAATTTTCATGGTATATCTGGATGAATAATTACTGAGATTTAAGTGCTAGTAAATTTCATATGTTTCAGTTGAGTTTGATGATCATTGGCATCTAAGTTTTGGAACATTGTTTATGGATTAAAATTGTCTAATGTGTAATTAAGTTTTATTTCATTTACTTGAATTATTGAATTGTTTTTGAATTTTTAAGTCTTGGGAAATTCTTCAAGTAAGTGTGATTGATATCTTATTGTAGATCTGTGACAAATTGTATATCTTTTAATTGAGTAATCTTTTGACATCTTCATAATTGGCACTCTTGCTTAAGTACTTAGTGGTTAGATCATATTATTTATAACCTAAGTACTTTAAGGCTTTTAACATCACCTTTCACCTTCTAAGCTTGTTTCATCTCTCTCCTTCTAATCATTTTCCTTGCATTTTGCATTTGCATTGAATAGCAGCAGTTATCTATCAGCCACTTGATCCTAATTTCATAATGGGATACTTGACTCCATAAGGCACTAGTTTCAAACTTTTTAATCTAATCAAAACTGTAAAATTTCATTAAATCTTAAACAAGTACTTGGTCATTTGACTGTCTCCTTAATTGGTTGGTTTCCAACCAGTTCTATTTCTTCCATCTCATTAGGGTCTAACCCCCTTAGTCTGTAAGGAGATAACTTAAATAGAGATATTGGGGATTAGGGTGACATCCCCTGATCTAAAATGTTGTCACGGTGCCTAGACATTTTGTGCGACAGTAGACCCTTAAATCTAGCCTTGAGCAAAAAACGGTGGTGTTCCAAGCCCCTGTAGCTAAGACCTCAAAACATGGAGGTCATCAACCAAAGAGAGTATGCTTTTTGATGAAGTTATTACAAGTGTCAAAGAAAATAACTATTCCATTTCCTAGGAGTAAGGCTCTTCTCTTTGTTCAAAAGTTTTTGATTGAAAATTTTATGGGGCAATGGATGGATCACATGGTTCTAGGGCTTTGGCTAGAAGAAAATATATTTCTCAAGAAAGGATTTTTAAGCTTCATCCTTTTTGGAGACATCTATATTTCTTTTTAGTTTGAATGGAGGAGAAAATTTTAATATTTAACAATGACCCTTATTTTACGAGCCATTGAGGGCTTTATTTGAATTGCAGAATGCTAGAATTCAACACTTTTACCTGTCAGTTTCACTTTAGTGTACTTTCTTCGCAATATTTTTTTCAAAATATGAGCCTATCACATGCATATTTCTACATGATTTTTGAGCCCATGGTAATCATGACAAGGTTTACTACCTCAGTAAATCCATAAATCATCGAGGGTTACTACCTCAGTGACTCCAAAAATTATCAAGGGTTACTAACTCAGCAGGTCATATCATGTCCTTACGGGCTCATGGATATCATGATTAATCATGAATTCTTATGGATTTTTGAGCAAATTTTACATTGTGGTAATCATGACAAGGGTCACTACCTTATCTTGGAAGGGGGAGTTCTCCTACCAAGCCATATGGCCCATAGTTTCCTCTCTCACACACATATATGCCAATATTTGATATATGGAATTTCCCTTGGGGAGAATGTGGACATGAGCTCCTGGAAGTAGAGGGGTTGTTTCCATTTGAGGTTATCAAGATGGGTATTAATGTGCAAAATTCCTGTTCCAATATCAGAAAACATTCGGGGGCTTGGTTTTATTTCCACTAGAAACCTTGAACATTGATATTAAAATGAAGAAGTCTAACTATTATATGATTTGGACCCACACATGACCAAAATAGGTCAAATCACGACCAACAATTGTCAATGCACAACCAAAATGGGTCCAAATCATATAATAGTTAGATAGTTAAAACATAATCCAAAACGAAACCAGAATCCCAATTTAAATTTGAAGGCCTAATGTGCAAGGACTATGCCAACCTTTTAAATCCTCACACTTGGAAATTGTTGTAGGTTTTTTGGGGCCATGGATTCTCCGGCCTTCCAATGGTTATTAAGAAGCTATAATTGACATGCAAACAATTTCATTCGAACCTCATTGTCGTGAGACAAGCTGCTATTGCGAGCTGCTGCATTTATGTTATACAGTAGAGTGGATTCTCCTTGTTGCTTCCTTGTTAACAATTGTTGTCGTTTCTTTTTTTATTGTTGATCTGTAAGGATCTTTGTAAATTACTGTGTTTCACCTTTCTATTTTATTTACCATTAATGTTTGGATTACATAGAAGGTTAAAAATTTCCTAGATAAAACCGTTTCAACTTTCATGTTTTTGGTTAGGGTAAAACATAAAAGTTTTCATTTTCTTTTGTGAGAAAGGCCGAAATCAGGAACAATAGGTTGTTTGGGGTTAGAAGAAAAAATATGAGGGGAAGGAGAACAACCATAACTATTTTTGTTTCAGGAAATTACAGTTTTATCCAAAGGACAGACTCTATGGCTCCTTTGTATTTGATTCTAAGCATGAATTAAAGCAAACCCGCAAGACAGAGCTTTGTCCAATTGTGGAATTTCATTCCCTGGGAAGGTTTTCTCAACGTAAGATATACATACTACCATGTGCATTTTATATTTCTATGTTCATTATCATTTCATTTATATTTAGTGGTCTCTTGTTTACAAGTGTTGCTATTTTTGGTTCGCTATAATTCTGGTTTGGGCATACCAACTTTCTCTTAGGATTTGTTAGTTGCATACTCTGTTCTTTGTTTCTTAATCCCCCTATTATTTTTGCGAAGTGCATTAACTGTAGGCACCAAATTCATGGTAAATGAGACAGGATCAACATGTACAAAACCCACAGCCAAGGGGAAGATGTTCCATTTTTCCATTCAGACACTGCCTTTTAGTCTCTGCATTGAAGTAATTTCATAGAGCTGAATAATCTGTATGCCCAATTGTGCAAAGAGGTAATATGTTGTTACAGATCAAACTAGTGTTAGTTCCAGGTATCCTTAGCCAGTGAATCAATTTCCCATATTGTATGCTCTGTTGAAACCAATAAGCTAGAATTGACAATAAATCTACAACTTCCAGTGAATTCTGCAACACAATTGCATTACTAGGAATTGGAGAGACTTCACAAACCCTTTGACTTGGGATCAACTTAGACTCAACCACAAAGCTCTGAATTGAGTCAAGAAATTTATAAAATATATAAAATATTCAAAAAACAAGTTTAAAAAGTATAAATCCATGCAGAAGAATACAAAGATGAACAAGTAGAGACAAGATATGTATGTTTGTTGATTTCTATTGCATGCAAGGGTGAAAATAAGAAAACCCACATCACTTATTGCCTCAAATTTTTTTCTCACCAAGTCAAATAAAATTCGTTTAATTTCGAATCAATCTGTTAAGTTGTGAAATACTAGGGCATCCAAACTAGGCGACACACAGAATGTGAAACCTCCTTGTCGATTTGTATGGTAACCCGCAGAGACCTAGCATCTTTTTGCTTGATGTGAAGAGCCAATGTGAATATGGCTGATGGAACACTAACTTCTAGGTGACAAGATTACATAAATCAACACAATGAATCCTCAATGACAACATTGTAGAGGAGAAACAACATGATGTAGTCCATATGAAATGTCTTACCTAAATTTTTGACATGGTAGAAGGCACTTTCTCAGGGTTGAGGCCACTAACTTGTGAATACCCATGTTCACCATCTTTCAATCTATAACCAAGGACTCATCCTTTATTCTTGACATGAGCACATAGTCTATGGAGTGAGGTAGTCACTTCCAGGTAAGCTCCAATCTAAAAGGCTAGGAAGGAGACTTATCCCCGAGGCTGAACATATTGAGAAAAAAATCCTTCTCTCTCTTTAAAAAATCCTAACCGTGAAATTCACATAGGGGAATATCTTAGCTGAAATGTCAATGTCTCCCTACTCGACTTCCTTTTTAAGTTTATATCAAGTAAAAAAAAAAATTTCTTTGTGCAAAATGAGGTAAAATGACCATACCAATCAATATACTACTAGGTGTTGTGTGTTGATAGCTAGATGGAACCACGGCTCATCCACATGAAAGTTGAGAATCTTCAAGGCACACATGAGAATAATTTTGTCTAAATCCTTGTACTAGTGACCAAGAAGATTTGTTAGTAGGCCCCCAAAACATGTCAATGATCATATGTAGGAATTTTCAGAGGTCTCTAAGTATAGTGGGAACCCTAAATTTGGAATTAACAAACTCATAAAACTCTTGGAAATTTAAGGGAGTCTTTGAGACTGCCATATCTTTGGAAAAATCTAATGAGACTTACAATTAGGGCAAGGTTGATGGTTACATTAGATGCAGGGTGTTGTTGAGGTTAAGAGAGTGGGAAGAAAATTGGAGGATAATTAGTGGAAACCATTGAAAATTGGAGGACAACTAGTGGAAACCATTGAAAATTGGAAACCAAGCATCGTGGATTTGGAGATAGTGGATGAAACAAGGAGACAGGAAGGAGTGCAAGTAGAGAAAAGTGAAAAAGAAAGTAAGAAGGGAAACATGTAAAAGAAAAAGAAATAGATGTTAATTTGGGGATCATATTATCAAGCATTAAAAGAGTACTAATTGTGAAAAATCCTAACTCCTGGAATCCTATTCCAGCAAATTGATATTACTTCTCCTACTTGATAAGCTATACAAGTTATTTACTATTTTCTACAAGTAAATACTAAATAAAATACACATCAACCTTCACTAAATAAATGTAGAAACAAGATCTGAGAAAGAAAATTAGACATATATTACACCGTTATTTTTGGACTAAGTCCCTAGAAAAACCCAATGCGGGAAAATTGGTGTAGCAACTAAGGGTTTATATTATTAAGCAAAAGTTTCTGAATACAACTAGATGCTCAAATTTGGCTCTCCATAAATAATCTGAATGACATAGAATTAGTGAAGACTACCTCACACTAATACTGGAGATCCAGAACTGACCCAACACTGAACTGAACATCCCCACGCTACCTCTATGCAAATCTACGTCACTCTGGCTGGGGACAATGTCACCTCCTTCTCCTAGTCATTGTACTGGATGGATGCTGATATTCTACCCCTCTGGTATCACACCCTGGCACTCTGGCATTGGATTTGACTGATCCTCAGCAAAACTTTGTATCTCCTCAAGGCTTCGACGCAACCTTTGCGTGGCACTGTGATGCCCAACGTAGCTCCTACGCTGCCTCTTCTATATCCTCTTCTCTACCTTATTTGTGATGTATTCCTGGATGAGGAAAAGATATTCCCACTGGAACTATCACTGCCCCTCACTGCAATCGAATCAACTCGATCAAATCCTCTGGCTACTCTGCGCTGCTCACTTGAGAAATTCGATTTCTAGACTCACTCGGTGCTTTTTCCAAATGTGCATTGAAGTCCTTCTTATAATCTTCTCATTGGATAACCAACGACCTAGATTAAAATATAATCAATGACTTAGATCATATTGACTCGATATCCATCTTTTTCTAGAAGTTTCACATCCATTTATATTAATATACTTTAAGTATTTTAATTCCTTAAGTTTAGACTTAAGATCCCATTAAAAACAATTAATTATTTTAATAAAACCCCATCCGGATGGAATTTCCCAAAATGTTTCCTGGGTATTTTGGAATACATGTGTCTAAGCCTGCCTGCAAAATTTGAGAATTAGATCACATCCAATGCTACCATAAATCAACACTAATCACAAGACAAGACTTCACACACATTGAATCATGGACAAATTGGGGTGATCTGCCCCTTAAATTATGGAACTAATTTGAACAATTAAATTTGCATGCATACTTGCTAGTAATGTGGTGGGGAACATATTTGCATAGGAGAATTGTGTAGTGGATCAACATCCAATCCTTATTCTTCACTTACTTGTGGTAGAGCTTTATGTGAAGTGCATTCACATGCATCATGACATCTTCATTATCTTGCCTATAAGTGTACAAAGCCATTCATGAAATCAACGTAGAATGTATGGTCACAAGGTATGAAATAAAATGTGCATTAGTATCCATTAATGACCAGGAGAACTGTAAATGTGGTTGTGATGAAATGATAAGGGATAATTGTGGTTGTAATGAAATGATGAAGTGAAAAGTAATGGGAATACTTATTTTTCAAGCCTAATTTAGGTTTAGGCCTTTTAACAAAAAACTATTGTCATCTTTTGGAGTTGAAGGCAGTTCATTATCATCAAGAGGCATAGAGGCATGTTGGTCCAGAAACCATCAAAATTAGGGGGGAAATGATTCCCCTTAACATCTGGCTTAATTGCTGGCTGTCGCTTGCTTGGATCCTTCTGCAGTAGTTGCACATCACATGAAGGCAATAAACTCAGACACTATGTCAATTGATATATTCCATACACATCAATAATGATTAAAGAATGGGAAATTTAAGTCAAATTTGAAGAGGTGAGCTGAGAAACGCACGCCTTTCAGCATTGATTGGGAAATTTAACTTTATCTGTGCAATTTAACTTTATCCTTGATGGTTTTATGCAAAATACAAAAAAGTTAATGCTTAGATGTGAATTAACCAATGCACTGACACCTAAAATTTTGCAAACTTACAGTTGCTTCCCAGTAAGCGTCTCATAAGTATACATATCCAACAAATAACTATTCTGATTTTTTCTATTTGTGGCATCATCAATTTTGCATACTTAAAGTTTCTTCCCTGTCCAGTGAGCGTCTCATAAGGTATCCATATTCAACAAATAAAATTTTTGAATGTTTCTACTTGTGGAATCAATCTCCTAAGGTATACATATCCAACAAATAACAATGCTGATTTTTTCTATAAGGTATAAATATACAACAAATAACAATTCTGAATTTTTCTATAAGGTATACATATCCAACAAATAAAATTTTTTAATTTTTCTATTTGTGGCATCATCATAAGCAACTGAACCAAGGTTTTCAAATGGTTTAACTTTGTTTTATTGTTGAACTATTCTTCTATAGGGGTGGCCCGTATTACTTCAACAAATATATGGTTATATGCATCATTTCAATTTAACATCTTTTTAGAACTGATTTTTCATGCAACATCTTATTTGTCATGTCTATGACTCAATTATTCCTCATACCATCGACTGTCTGCCTCCAAATTCCCTCATCCTTGTTGTACGCCCTTCATACTTGGTCCCCTACCCCTAGTAGTTGCACTCATGAGGATTTATGTGGGCAGGGAGTTAGGTTGTGCAAAGCTACACAATGTGTACCTTGCATGACTTTACCTTCACTGCCACTCCCACTCTTATGTCGCATTAAGGGCAGGGGTTGGGTTTGAATTTGTAATATGTGCATATAGGTCATGACCATTGGGTATCATAAGTTTAACCTTAGTTCCTCTGGGTGCCCCATTGATACCTCAAAGGTGGTGTATCAACCCGTGGGAAACAAACCTGATCAAGATATTGAGTGAAGTTCTTGAAATTTGAATGGTTAATGTTTACATATTTTAATTTTAGGATCATGTTGAGTGAAAACATTGGGTGGTGGCCCAGTGGGTAATCTCCTTGGAGAATGGTGAAACAATAACATGCTTAAGCAAGTTCACATAATCCTGTATTATCTGTATTTTGGGTGCATTAAATTTGGAATTAATGGGGAATACAATATGCATATGAGGAATATTCTAATGTCATTTATTTTTCATTTTTTTTTCAAATTTAATTTTGAACTTTTTGTCAATCATGTCTTGGTTTGATGGTAAGGTGGGATTGTTTCAAGCTCCACCAAAATTTAAATTCCTTAGAGATATGTTTGCCCCTTCTATGTCGTTGTCGTAGGTGCAAGCCTTGCTTGTATTTGATTCCCCATAACTACAGTTTCTTAGCCTAGTGTTGTCTTTTGAGGGTTGTAAGCTGGCAACATTTCATTAGAATATTCTTACAACAGGGGAAGGATAGGGGAAGGACAAGGGAAGGATAGACTTGCTACCAAGTTCATCCAACACATTTTATTTTTCACTTTTTTATTTATTCATTGGGTGGATATATTTTTTTATATTTTTTTGCATTTGGTTAAATACTCTTAATTATTTGGTCCAATGTTAAGTCTAGGATGTTGTGTATCATTGTTCCCTTTCACAAACTTAATCATCAGTAGTGTAGTGTGTACAACATAGTGAATTCTTGCCTCTGTTGAAGTTTAGTGTGTACAACATAGTGAATTCTTGCCTCTCTTGAAGCTTGGGTTCAAGTAGAGTGCACCTTTTGGGACATCTAGTGAATTCTTGCCTCTGTTGAAGCTTGGGTTCAAGTGGAGTGCACTCTTTGGGACATCTCCTTGGAGCGTTGGGAAACAGTACTATGCTCAAGTTCCCCCAGTTTAGATTGCTCCATGTTCTCTGCTTTTGGGTACATTGAGTTTAGCATTAAGGATTTGGATTTGCAAGGTACATTGACTTTGGAATTAAGGAGTTGGATTTCCCAAATCTAGCAGTTTGTCTTGAATGACTACGGATAAACCATCGCTAAACCCTATTCGTTATTAACATCCCTTTTGAATTTTAGTTTTTATAGATCTTGTTCAAAATCACCACTTTAACCTTGCTTTGTTTTTTTTATTGATTCTATAAAAAAACACATATTCAAAATTAGGCTTTATCTTGGATGGGTTATAAACATGAATTCCTTCTGCTTCATTGATACTTTCTTTACATATTATTTGAGATCATTGTCCTACTGTGTTTTATCATAGATTGAATATTTATATATAGTATACAGTTAATGGCTGTGCAAACAAAATTATTTTTCATAGATTGATTATTTATATATAGTATGTACTTAATGGATGTGAAAACAAAATTATTTTTGGTTGAGAACTGAGTATTTGTTGGGTTAATGTTTGCAATTGTTGTATTTCAAAATTGGAATAAGAATATCCAACAAGAAAATTGCCAGACTTTGAAGTAACAAGGATTTAACAAAAGAAAATTCAACAATTCAACAAATAACTTCAGGTGTCTTTTATGTTGTATAATCGTCATAGATCACTTATGCCAATGCCATAGTTTTTTTTTTTTCCATAAACAATAATTAAAATTCTTGTAATAATTTTTAGTGGTTCGTTTGTAGCTTTGTAAAACAATAATTTAAATTCTTGTAATAATTTTTAGTGGTTGGTTTGCAACAATTGAATTACTTTAGGAAAAAATATAAACAATAATTTCAATTCTTGTAATAATTTTCAGTGGTTGGTTTACAGCAATTGGATTACTTTCTCTCACGATCACAAAATGTTGTTTGTTTTTCAAAAGTAATTGACACTAAATAAAATAAATTTCTATAGATAATAATTTAAATTCTTGTAATTATTTTCAGTGGTTTGTTTACACGAAGACCCATTGACCCATTGTCCAAAGGTTAATCATTTTTTTAAATAAGTAGGTGATTGGCTTAAATATTTAAGGATTTGCAAGGTCAAATTTTGTTTCCTTATTATGGATATTTTTTTTCTTTACAGGAGATGAATATCCAAGAAAGTAAAAGGGATTTGCAAAGAAATCACGCTATGAATTTTTATTTCATTGTTTATATTTTAATATAAAGTTAAATTTATATCAAATATATCACTCTTTATACCCAAGTAAGATCATCACATGACATTTCAACACTTCATATAATAAAGTCATTCATAAATTCTTTTAATATTTCTAGTCATAAAATGTTGGTTCACAATGGTATGAATGACATATTACCATAAGTGTCTTTTTTCAGATCATTTTATAAAATCATTTTTCTAGTTTTTGCATACTGCAATATTTCATTTTGTAATTAATTTTGAAGAAACTGTTTTTCTAACTCAATTTTATCAATACGGATTTTTTTTGAAAAAGCTATTTTTCTAACTCAATTTTGTTAGATGTATTAAACATATTAAAATAACATTTAAAATCAATTTACAAACATGCATTCAGACACCTAATGGGTGAATATCTATCTCTATGCTCTATAAATTCATAGAGCATATTTTTTAACCATTCCATCTCCATTGTGTAGTGTACATGGTAGATCTCATAGAAATAATAAGGCAATCTTAGAGAAATATGTTCATCTTAAGGTAATTATTTTTAACAATTCATTCCAATACAATTTCTCTGGCTAATTTGGTTCACAATGAGAATTTCATAATTAGTAAATATTTTTAATCTTTTTTATAAAAATAAAATTTAAGTAAGGTCTATTTAATTATACATAAAAGGTTTCTTAATAGAATTAATTTTAAAATGGAAACTTTGGAAAAGATACATGGAGTATTTGAAAATATGATTTCATATTGTAATAAAGAATAATTTTGTAAGCTAGATTGAGATTAAAGAGAAAAAAGAAGAAGAGAAATGTTGATTTCTTTTACACATATTTACTTTCAATATAATCTCATAAAGAATAATTTATAAATGACAATGAACATTTTTTAAAATAAGGTTGACAATCTTTATTTATATATAAATATCTATTTTAATATGTTTTGAATTTATTTAAAAAGACATTTGTATCAAATATATGAGTGCTTGTCCCAAGTAAAATCATTAACATGACAATTTTAATATTTCATTTAATTAATTATTCATAAATCTTTTTAATATTTCTACTCATTAAATGTTTTTTCACAATGACATAAAATCATTTTCAAGAGCGTGATTGTGGAACTTAAACTACAACTTCTGTCAATTTGACAAGTTGTAGGGACAAACTTACAGATAAATTAAATTTAGGTGTTGTGTTTGCTCAATAATTATAGTCAAAGTACAACTTTTTCAATTTAACAATCCCATCGACATGTCTTTGCACATTTTGGGGCAATTGCTCGTAATAGATGGTTTGTGATTATTCAAAAGGTGGTTATCAAATTGTTTCTTTATGTATTTTTAAATGAGGTAATTAAATATTTATTATTATATTTTTTGATGGAATATATGATTGGAAAAACTGTTTGGTCATTTTTTCTTATTTTGGGATAGTATTTATGTATTTTTACGTGGGACAATTAAGGATTTATTTTTTGTCGTTAATGGAATATATATTTGGATAAAATTCTCTAGGCACTTCTCCTCATTCAGAGGATGATATTTGGGATAAAACAACTAGTTGCAAGAATGATATTTAGGGTAAAACAACTAGTTGCAATTTTGATAGATTAGTCTAGTGGGAACATCAAGTGAGACTCAATAATATCCATAAAAACAACCAGCGAGAACTTGACCTTGTAACTTCCTACTTGTAATTCACAACACCCATTAAACTACAATAAAAAATTTATTATAATTATTTCTCATAATATTCTCTTTTCACTTTTTCTTATCACTACTATACATTATTATAAAAGACTCATTTAAATTTATTGATATGATATAATATAAAAAATAATAACATTATTTATGATATATCAATATTATATTATAGATTCTCATTTCAATATTATTTATTAATATAAAACATCATTAAATAACATAATCTTATACAAAATCAAATTTAAATTGAAAAAAAAGCTAAATCACTTCAAATAGTTTGCTAACAAGTATTTCATGTACAAATTGTTCGGTAACAAGTATTTCATGTCCATAAAATATTTTTAATATATTAATGCATATATAATGGATTTTGTATATTCAAAATTTCACTATTTATATCCAGTGTACATTTCGTTAGGCTCTTTGTGGAGCACCTAAACTCTAAGGAGGTGTTAGATATATTAGAAACATTATAATAACTAAGTGACGAGAATCAATGGGATCCTTATCCTGGGTGGTTATGGAAAAAGCGTCTTGAAGAGTTTTTATATTATATGTTTTGGTATTTAATTATTTAAATTTCTTATGTGGGTGTTTATGATGGTTAAAACTTCCTAAAGTGTTTTAATTGTTTAAATTTGTTATAAAAGTGTTTATCTTGGTGATGCAGGTTATTCTGGTTTCGTTCTTAAAAAAATTAAACAATTTTATTTTATTTGAAAATAGACATTTTTAAAAATCATATTTGCGATATTAAAAGTTTTATGTCAATGTCAATACCAAACTTAGACAAATCACTACTCATATACTTTTCTTAACATGTAATATCGTTCAGTTATTTCCAAACACAATCCCTTTCTCATATAGTGGAGCAAAAAAAAAAAAAAAACCTTTCAATACAGCATGACATAATATTAAACACCCTAACAACTTTGGAGCGTTGTATGTGTGTTTTAGATATTTTTAGTTTGTGGCAGTTTAGATGATATTCATATATAAACCGAATGCAATGAAGTCTATTTTTGCCAAATCTTTAAGAAGTAATTTTTGAAAATAATAATACAACAATTAAATGCCTTAAAATCTTATTCACTATAGTTTATGATGATAGACATTCCATTTCTGATTGAGGTAATTTGGCATGACCATAATTTGTTTCATAATTCTTAAATGATCCAATGTGTAGATTTTCACATAATTTTTATTTTTATTTTTTTATTTTTAATTTCAGAGAATTTCATATTATGTTGTTATGGACAACATTTTAAGCAAACACTTCACTTATCTTATTTATCTTTAAGGGAGATCAAGCAACTTTAAATATATGAAAATAAATTAATCATAAAGTAGTTATTGAATTTAAAATAAAGAGAATGATAAATGGTTAATACACATATTATGATTATGTATAAATTACATGGAAGGTTAAAAGTAAACAATAATCAATGGTGAAAATTGGAAACCATATATATTGTTTACAATGAGATAAAACTATATTAATAGAAGAGGGATCTAAGAGATAATGAAATTCTGGGATAGATACTCAATCTTAAGAGAACAATCTAGATTTCATTGTTGCATTATTGGTCATTGGTCTTAGTGCTAAGGAGTTGGGAGTAAAAGAGATAATCAAGAGATTTAAGGGAGGTAGAGGTTCATGTAGAGATAAATTTGAAGACGATTCTTCATGCATGCGAATAAGAGGGAGGGGACACAAGTGGTTATCCTAGAAGTATGACAAAGCCTATGTGAATGCATATAGGCGGATATTTAATTTTGTAAATATATATTTGGTATAATGGTAACAAATTGGGGGCATGGGACTTAAAATTATACAATTTTTTAATAATGATACCAATTCTTATGATAAAAGTGTAAAATTTGACTAGAGACTATAAATAATTAAATTGATTTATTGCCAAGAAACTAGATAAACAAGAAAAATAGGTTGAATAAAGGTAATGTTCCTCCTTAGTGACCGCCACTTTGTTTTAGATCAGTGACTATGAGGTCTCAAGTTAGGTGAAAAGAATATAGGTAATGGTTGGTCCCCTCAATGTCATGAAAGTATTGTTTATTATCATATATATATGTGTGTGTGTGTGTTTGTGTGTGTGTATGTATACATACATATACATATGTTTATGTATATATATACATACATATATATATATATATAGATATACATACATATATATATATATATATATATATATATATATATATATATATATATATATATATATATATATATATATATATATATGTATATGTATGTATATGTATATATGTATATATTATAACTATGATATATGTTTTTTAATTATGTTTATTATCTTTCCCCGATCGGGGTGCGAGAAGGCAAAGCAATCCTCATTGGGATTTGGATGATGACAGAAACATTGAGAGATAAGGTCGGGAGGTGACCATCCGTTAGTTGGTGCATGCGAGAATAGAGAGAAGTTAAGTCACATGACACATGTATGCTGAAGGGAAAGGGTACATGAGGGAAGAGGCAATTCACCCATGGTTTTTGGTGGGAATCACCTCCGTCAATGGGAATTTCACTCCAAGGCTGGTTCAATGGTTTTTCTCTGTGGTGTTGGTGTTTTTCTGTAGCGCAGGAGAGCTTGTGGAGGAGATGTTGCTTGACGGAATCACCACCTTCGCCTACCCGCATGGAAAGCGCTACTCAGTATGTATCTTATCTTAACTATCCTCTTGGACTGAGGAATGTCTATCGTAGTCGAGATAATGACAAGGGTGTGGGTTGGCTTGGCTTGGGTTGTTATGGAAGTCGTTTGTATGGGGTTTCTGTGCTTGGAGATATCTATATTCAGAGCATTGCTTCTATTCCTGTTTTAAGTATGTTTGGAATTATTTTATCCCGTGTGGGAATGTTTCTCTCTGTTCAGGGGTGTCAAATTATGTCAGACTCTTGGAGGCTTGGAAATGATAATATTTTCTTTATGTGGTGAGTTTCTCTCCAGCTCTTTTCGGTCAATGGTCTCTTTTGGTTGTCTATGTTTTATGTCATAGTTTTTCTAAGGTCTCGGTATGGTGAAGAGCTCATTACTGTAGACAGTGTTAAGGGTCGTTGTGGTAACAACAAGGAATGGTTCTATGGCTCCTCAATCCACTCGATGTTTCACTGAGCTGATACACGATGGAGTGGTATGCCTAGGACGAAACTGATTCTGTTTAGGTAGCCCAATTTTGACTCTAACTATCTTGTGTTGCTTTCTAATGGTTATATAGCAGGTATTTTTAATTCAAGTGTCTTCTGTGATTATGTGAGAAACACGAGCTTCGGGTTGGTGGTGGTGCTTCTATACTGGCCTAGTTGTGCTCAATGTGGCAACGCGCTGTATATGATGGCTCAAGGTAAAAAAATTATGGGGGTTGGAGACCTTGGAACTGGCCGTCGGTAAAAGGAAAATGGGGACAGAGCATCACCCTCTGTCAGACCTCCAAGGAGGAGCGGTCGGCGAACCAACGCTCAGATAATTCAAGAGGCGGTGAAGGCCTACAATACAGGGACTCTTGTGGATGTTAAACACCTAATTACAACTTGGGAAACTGATCTTAACCTTTGGGAAGCTATAGAAGTTAAGTTGGAGGACTGGAGGGATCCTGTCCTGGACTAGGGAAACACCCATGGGCGCACCACACAGTACAAGCATATTGTTCAGTTATATTGGATTATGAAGAGTCTCATGGTCAGAGCCATAATGACTCCTCAGATGAATGTTGCAGAGCCCGATCCAAGGCTACAGGAAATTCAAAGAGAATTACAACTGATCTAGTTTCAGATTCAACAACAAAACAAGTTCCTTGGCCACATTGAGGAACACATTTTGTGCCTCCCCTAGTCAAAGCTGTTGGGTTCGAGTGCAAAGGATCTAGCCCCAATGGAGACTTCAGATTATTAGATGTTTTCATGTTTAGCTGTGTTGTTTTTTACAGTTATATATGTCGGTTACTATAGAATTTTGTAGATATATAAGTAGAAATTGGTGGATATATACTCAGGCATATAAAACCTTGATGAGCAGTGATAAAAATTTCAGAATTTGGATGACATACAATGCATTCGATGGCCAACAAACCTAGTTTCCCATAGGAAAGGTTGAGGTCACCAAACGTCTTTTATATAATTGTAACCTGCTCTTTACTTGAATAAATGAAGAAAGACTTACCCAGCTTACAAAAAAAAAATTATGTTTGTTCTCCTTAGAGATGGAGCATTTATTTAAAATATTAAATTTTTTGAATAATAATTTATTAGTGTTCAAAATATTCATGTATTTTTAATAATTTAATAATAATAATATTAATAATTTTATTTTATTATTAAACCTGCTCTTTACTTGAATAAATGAAGAAAAACTTACCCAGCTTACAAAATAAAATTATGTTTGTTCTCCTTAAAGATGGAGCATTTATTTAAAATATTAAATTTTTTGAATAATAATTTATTAGTGTTCAAAATATTCATGTATTTTTAATAATTTAATAATAATAATAATAATTTTATTTTATTATTAAACCATTTTATAAATTTTATCGATAACTTATTAGTGTTATAATATTAATATAAAGCTATCATAATTTTAAACATATTAAATATGGATAAATTTAAAATAAATTCAAAAGCATATTGTGACATAAATTAGTAAGTATTTAAAAGATACCAGACTTAAATAAATCTATATTATTATAGCACCACTTCATTTATTTATTTATTTTTATTTATTTATTTTATTTTTCATAGAAAAAAATACTTAATTTATTTATAACCAAAATAAAATACATTGGTCGTAGATGTCGAAGCATTCATTCAATTCGCAACCCATAAAAATTCAATTTTTAAAATATCAATACATTTTAAGATCTTATATATTATATTTCTAATAAGAAACTACTATAGTTAAGAGGCTTGTTCTACTTCACCATATAATGTCGCTGAGAAACTCAATAACTAGCAACCTATTTTAAATTTCATTAATTCACCTCTATGGAGGATCCATTCAAAACAAAACAAAACAAATCCCAGTGTGCAATATTTTTATTTTTATTTATTTATTTATTTATTTTATTTTATTTTTATTTATTTTATTATTTTTTTTAATTTTTTCCCGGCCAATGTATAGTGAGATTACATATTTTCTGTTTTGTTTGACTACTGGAGCTTATTATCATAAACAAACCAAAAAAAAATCATTTCTGATATATGCAAAAAATTGTTCCGATGCCGTATCTGTAAACATATAAAAGGTGAATGTAAAGTGATATATGATTATTCCCAGGGGCATAACTTATGGAAGCTGAGATGCCCTTCATTATTTTCTTGGATTTCCCACTGTCCCTGAGCTGTCAATCCTCCTTCTGAAAGTTGGTCGACCTCTTGATTTTTGTTCCTGTGAATGTGTGAAAAAGAAATGTAAGAGAAATTCCTCATTCTATGAATTATGTTTTTATATAAAGGTAGGAGGGTATCAGTTTTTAGTTTAGCTATTCCCTTCATCCAATTAATCGCTATCATAAAATCTCTATAATTATTTATTTCCCTGGAAGGAATGCAACCAATTGAAGAATTAATTTCAATGAAAATAATTCAACATAGTTGTTGGTTGTCAGTCCAATGTTGCATGAAAAAGAGAAGAAATGTGAATCAGATAAAAAGATGAGGCCTCTGGATCCACCAATGGTCGGGTTCTGCACGGCTGCTCCATCGAAGAAAGCCATGGGTTGTCTTTCTGAACTTCTATTTCATAATTATTTTGTTGGAGATGTGTGTTCAAATTGATTGGGAGAGAATTCAATAAATTTAGCGGTTGTAAACTACCCTAATGTAAGATTTCCCTTGATTTTAAAAAATTGCACTATTCTTCTCCAGCCAGATTCTCCAACAGATCACAAGTGAGAGATATTTTTATTCTGTTTTTGGCTTTTGATCAAGCCATACTTTTAGGCAGTCATCTAAAGAATCTCCCCCTTAAGTATTTTCTGCTCCCTCAAATTTTTGAATTTATTTCCAATTTTTTTTGGAAATGGGGCACTCAATAAATAGATGTAATATTTTTTCCTCATCTTTGAGACATAGTGAGCATTTGTTAGGCCCACGAAAGGATATTTTATGTAGTATTTACCATGTGGGGGCTTTATTTTTCAACAACAATCACATGAATAACTTCAGTTTAGGTGGGTTATTTAATTTCCATAGTCGATTAACCCAACAGGGATGAGGTTGGGCATTTGGTTCAAAAGCTATAATAGGTACCCAAAATTTGGACTGTAGAAATCTGAAGAAGCATTTTACCACACCAAGAGATCTTTTGATGGAGAGGGAGATAAGGTTTTGTTGCAATGCAATAGTGTAATAAGTCTATTCAAGTGCCAAATCACCTTCCAAACATAATGTTTTAGCTTTCTTCCAAGTTTGCTAACCCAAGAACCACACCTTATTTGAGGCATATATAGATAAAATATTCCGTGTTCATTTAATGTTTGAAATAGGGGCTTAGAGAGAACGTGTGAATCCTCACTCCCAATCCAAGGGTCCCTTCCAACTAAAATATGTGCACCATCTTTGACCTTAGTCCTTGTGAACTAATGTCAACATAATTTATAGTGGCCCTCCATACAATGGATCCATTCTAAGAATATTTCTTAGGAGATCTGAGCCATTCTGATGTAGTAGAGGGAAATATATATTCTTTTACCATAACCTAAGTCCATAAAACTGAGCCATTAAATGGTCTATAAGATCCCCTTGCAGCCAACGCTTTTGAAAACCATATAAGTTTTTTAGCCCCCATCCTCCCAAGGATTTTGGGAGAGCTATGGAGGACCATGTTGTTAAGGCAAAGGGTCTTCTATCTTGGTTTCCTGCCCAAATATATTTCAACGATATCTACTTTATTTTATTGAAAATACCCATAGGGATCCAAGCTAACGATGCCAAATCTACTGGTATTGCCTCAAGAACTGCCTTGCAAAGGACTAACTTGCCATCCGTGGAGAGCCACATTAACGGAATTTGAGGTAAAAAACAGGTCTCCTAAGGAAAATGTACAATAAAAATTCACTTTATGAGAACCAATACCATTTTAGGCGATGCCATCATCCCCCATGGTTGAGGTGACATTGTTTGAGTTAAAGATACTTACTTGTCACATTCTCAATGGTAGATAAAAACTCATAGTTAACCATGGTAGTGCTCTAAGTACTTTTAGAGTCATAAATTAAAGTACTCATAATAAATGTCATTTTTATAATTTTTGAATCAAATATTATTATAGTCATTTCATATTTTTTGAAAGAAACAATGCATATAATCCTTATCAATCTTCATATATTTACAAATTTATATATATTTATCTAATTTTATTTAATATTACAATTTCAAATTAATTATAAGTTAATATCTATACATATATATATTACACATATGAAATCAAAATAAATAAAAATGTAACCTTGTAATTTTAGGATAAATCAAATCTATGAATAATATTATTATAATATTAATAGCAATATAAGCATATTAAAATTAAAGAAAAATGTATATTTGTTTTGTATGATTTATGGTTGTTTTTAATAAATTGATGTTACACATTATGCTTAATTTGAAATTATTGAATAATATGTAAAATTATGTTATTATAATTTTTTTAAACAAATCAATGTGATAAAAAAAAAATATGCTTTTCCAAAATAGAAAATAATAAATTTAATTATGTTAATTACAATAATAATTTTATTGAAATATTTAATGATTAAAAAGTACAATATAGTTTTTTTTCGTCGAGAAATTGAAACTTTTTATTAAGTCAATAAAAAGTTACAGTAGTAGATGCTTTAAGCATTCATGAAATTGTGGGTCCAAAATGAAACATAAACATTACAAAGACTGAGTAAACAACTAAAAAAAAAGTGCTACTCATAACCAGTCATGCAAAAATCCTTAAGATCATAGCTATGCCTCCCCATTATTAAGAGAAAACAACCCTTACATATTAACTATTTTTGCAAACAATTGTGTCTAGTAACCACAGATAAATAAGAGTACTAGTGATGAAAAAACTCAAAACCATGATGAAACTGATATAAAACAACAACAAAAAATATGAAGTAAAATGTAGTTGTCAGAGCTCAGAGGAAATAATCATGTATAAGCTATTGTACAATTGCTGATCCAACACAGTGATCCTCCACTCTTCCAATTATGTTATGTGCCAATCACCCACAACCTATTGCAAACCCTCCTTAGAAAGGAGGTCTACCTTTGCGTTCTGCTCCTTGTATATGTGGCAAATAGATATAGAATCAAAACCCAATTTCAGATGTAAAATTTCTTCTATGAGTTGAATCAAAATGTGATTTTGACATCTCTGAACTTCATTAAACTAATTTACAACATTTAAAGAATCACCAAAAATTAAAATACAATAGAGTTATATCAAAGTGTATAGTGAATTGAATATGTAATATAAAATTAATACATAAAATAATATATTACATTTATTATATTATTTTATTTTATTTTTATATAAGATCTTAATTACATGTTATTATATAATTTAATTATATAAATTAGATAATATAAATTATAATTAGTAGTATATTAGATTTATAATATGATATGAATTTATATTTATAACTTATTTTAAGTTATTTAAGTACAAATGGAAAATGCATGAGTTATTCAATGACAATGAATTTTTATTGAAAAACTCATTTTTATTTATAGTCACATTAATAATAAAAAATTATTAGTCTTATGTTGGTACAACTTTTCAATTGAATTTAACCATGGTTACATAGATTGTGGTGCAAAAAGTGAATTGAAAATTTGTAAATATTATTTTATTTGTTTATCTATTATTTTATTATTTCCTTAGGAGACCCATTTTAGACATCAAATTTCCCCTAACGTCTATTGCACCAACTTCAAATTCTGAGATCAATTTTTTGCAACAAGGCATACCCATTCCTCCTTTTTATAATCGTTTGTTCTTAAGATAAAACCAAGGTATTTTAGTGGATCTCTTCGAGGCAGGGAAACTTTTGATAGAACTCTAGCGATAAGATCAATATCATCTCCATATAAGGAATTCTCTGTTTGAAATTGTAACTAGATTCAGCCTTCATAATGACCTTTTGTAAACATGACATTGTATATTTTTTATAAAGAAAGAAAAATAAAGAAAACAATTTTATTTTATTTAAATAATGGCTTTCGTGCTCAAGTCTAGGTCAAAGCATGTTCTTCGTGCTTCTATGTCTTTCTAGGACAAAGACGAATTTATTTAATGTATTATAGTCCCATTTGGACTCATTGTAACAAAAAAATTATTTATTTTTGTCCAGAAAAAGCCATTTATTTCTCCAAGACCAAGCAGACCCCAGTCAAGGACAAGTCGACCTAAAGGAGGGGTTATTCAATCCCTCAAGAAATGTATAAAGACAAGGTGCTCAATCTCATTTGTAGCACTCACTCATCATAAGATCGATTTGCAATAGAAAAGGAGAAAAAGAGATAGAAGGATGAAGAAAAGAAAGAATTGAAGTTTCTCGGGATAATATCTCTCTCTCTCTCTGACCACATATGCAAAGTTATGATTTCTGTGTAGCTGCCAGTTGTAGGAGGATGAAATTGCAGGGCCAAATTTCTAGAGAAAAGTTGCAAAAGGTCGAAGTTTTAAAGTTTCCTTGGAGAGATCCTGCTGGGGGGTTGACTTGGTGCTTGGGAGGATTTTGGGATTTGGTCTTTGGGTCTTGGAAGTCTCATTGTAATAAAATTCTATAAGAATAGAAGCACTCTCTCTGGGTTTTATCCTTGGAGGTGTTTTTCCTTGCCTTGGAGCTTATATCGTGTGTTCTTTTTCTTATTGTGATCTTTATTATTTTGGTAATTGTTTGGTGAAAAAATAATAATAAGTAGTAAAAAGGAAACTACCAACACACGTAATTATCAAGTAAGGAAAGTCAACTATATTATGCAAAACCCTTGATTTTCCAACATGGTATTAGAGATAAGCTGCAAGAAGGAGACTGAAGTTCACATCCTAGTTGGCACTATGGAAAGGATTATAAATAAGGGTTTTAGTTTCTTGGGAATATCACTATCTCCATCAATATTTACACATTAAAAATAATTTTCAAGCTAGAAAAATAAGTGAAGAATGAAAGTATATTTTCCTCTTTGTCTGGAATTTTCAAGGACAAAAATTTATGGGTTGTCGACAGTGATGCTTCTAGACATATGACGGGAGAATGCAACCAAATCCAGACTATGTAAAAAGGAACCTCCTATCGTTCAATTGAACTTGGAGATAAGAAGAGCTATCTAGTAAAAGGGATTGGATATACTTCATTGGAGCTCGAATCTATTGAAAGTATTCACCTAATCAACAATTTATATGTTATAGGTTTGAAGAGAAAAATACTTTCTATTTCTTATCTAGAGGATAAAGGTGATCAAATTTATTTTGTTGATGGAAAAGTTTTGTTTTGGGGTAAGGGTTCTAGTATTAATAATGTTAGGGTGATTGGGATTCATGAGGGGACATTATATAGACTCTTTACACCTCTATCTCAAGCCCTAGTTCACTTGGATGTGAACCCTTCTTAACTATGGCATAAAAGGTATGGACACCTACATTATAATTTTTTTCCATCTCTAAATCAAATGGCCAATGACATCCCTGAATTAAATGAAGAACATGAAGGGACATGTAAGGTACCTTTAAGGGTTTTGATCTAGGAAAGAACGTGAAGAAACCATTTACAAAAAGTGATACTAGATCGAAGGAGGTTTTAGATCTCATACATTTTGATGTATGCGGTCCTATGGAAATGGAGTCTCTTGGTGGGAAATAATATTATGTGACCTTCATTGATGATTTTTCAGGAAAGACTTGGTTATACATTCTGAATAAAAAATATGAAGTATTCCATAAGTTTTAGGAGTTTAAGAATGAAGTGGAGAATCTGATTGAAAGAAAGATTGAGATTATGAGATATGATAATGGTGGAGAATATACCTCCAAAGAATTGATAACATTTTGTAGGAAGTAGGGATTAATAGGGAGCTCATCGTTCATTATAATCCTGAATAGAATGGTGTAGCTGAAAGAAAGAATAAAATAGTTGAAGAATGTGTCAGGTCGATGCTACATGATCAAGATCTCCCATAATTCATATAGGGAGAAGCACGTGTGACAATTGTTTACTTGCAGAACCAAAGTCCTCACAATATTATTAACAACATGATTCCGAAAGAAGCATTTACAGGAAAGAAGTTGAGAGTGGATCATCTTCAAATATTTTGGTGTCCTGTTTATCTTCGTATACCAAAGGAAAAAATGAAGAAGTTGTATCCTACCATTATGAAGGGCATCTTTTTTGGGTATTGTGCTTCATCAAAATCTTACATAATCTATATCAGGGAGGATCGTTGGATTGAAGTAAGTTAAGATGTAATCTTTGATGAAAGTATAACTTTTAAGAAATCAAATGATGTTCCAGTCGACTATGATGAAGAAGAGATTCCTATCTTTGAAGGTATCTTGAGGGACAATTATGATCCATATTTGACTCAAGAATATGTTGAAGGTCCTAGTGAACCTGTGCAACAAGTAATTGTTCCTGAAAATCGAAAGAAGCCTACTTAGTTGAGAACTAGTTTACAAGAAGAATAAGGACACACAGCAAAGTAGACCTTTAAGGAAACTAAAAGGTCAAAAAGGTATTATGGATATGCAACATATATGACGAAGCTTATTGAAGTTGAACCTTTCTCTTATTAAGATGAAGCTAAACATCAAGAGTGGAGAAATGTAATGCAGGAAAAATACCATTCTATTATGAAGAATTATGTTTTTGAAATTGTTCCTAGACCAAGTGACAAATCAATAGTCACTGCAAAATGGATATATAAGATAAAGCATGTTGCAGATGAGAGCATTGATAAATACAAAGCAAGGTTTGTAGCAAGAGGCTTCTCCCATAAAGAAGGCATTTATTATGAAGAAATATTCTCTCCTACAACTAGATATAAAAAAATAATATCCCTTGCTTCTTTGGCTACTACTATGGGACGGAATATCCATGAAATGGAAGTTAGGACAAAATTTTTGAATGGGACTATTGATGAAGAGGTTTACATTGAGAAACATCAAGGATTAAAAATAAATCAGAGGGAGAATCATGTTTTCATAATGAAGAAAGCTCTATATGGATAAAAGCAAGCACCTAGAGCTTGGTATGCAAGAATGGATGCATACCTATTAAGGCTTTGTTTTACCAAAATTTCTACAGATCCGAATCTATACATCAAGGTGGTCTAGGGTAAACCAGTCATCATACTATTATATGTAGATGATCTACTTGTTACAATTGTAGAGCGTCGAATTCATGAATGCAATAAGCAGTTAACAACCGAGTTTGATATGAAGGATCTGGGGATTATGCATTATTACTTGGGACTATAGGCTTGGCAGAAACCAGGTAAAATATATCTTGGTCAAGGGAAATATGTGATCAAGATTCTACAAAAAAATGGCATGATGGATAGAAAGCCTATCATGAATCCTATGATTACCAATTTGAAGAAGTTGAGGAGTTATGACTCTAGTATAGTGGATCCTACTTGCTATATAAAATTGATTGGGTCCTTGGTGCACTTGGCAAACATTATACCAAAATTTTTTTTTGTAGTAAATATTCTTAGTCGGTTTTAGATGGAGCCAGAACATGATCATTGGATTGCAGCCAAGCACACCCTAAGATATTTGCGTGGAACTATACATCATTTCCTTCGTTATAATGATAATGAGATTCAACTCATGGGATACACAAATTTTGATTGGGTGGTAGTGAGACAGATGGAAGAACCACAACAAGTGGATGTTTTAGCTTAGGATATTCCATGGTCTCCTGGATGAGAAGAAAGTAGGATACAGTTGCTTTGAGTAGTGTTGAAGTTGAGTATGTTACTACAAGTGAAGTCTGTCGCGAAGATGTTTGGATTAGGAAGTTATTATTAGATTTTTTTGAAGGATATCCTATCCCTATATGCATACATTGTGATAATGAAAGCTGCATAAGATTAATTGAATACCCAATGTTTCTTGCTAGGATGAAGCATACAAATAATAAGTACCACTACGTCAAAATATTGGTACGCAATGGGGTCATGGAGCTGCATTATCTACCTACATATGGGAAAGTAGCATATATTTTGAAAAAATAGCTTCCAAAAAGGAAGCTTGAGTACTTGAGAGGTTAGCTTGGTTTGGTAGACATCTCTTCCCAAAATGAGAGGGAGTGATGTTGGATAGTTCTTGTCTTTATGGGTCATGCACTAGACCAGGACTAACATGCGTAAGTCTTAGTGAAGGCCATAAAAAAATAATGGAGTCTAGAGGATTATATAAGAATCTAATATTGGCACTTCTTATGCACTGAAGAATACATGAAATAATTTGGAGATTGATACTCTTTTAGGAAGAGGTAGTGGAACCAATATAGGAGTAGTTGAAGAGGACATAAATTATTTGAGGATTTAGGATTAGGAATCCAAGATAAGAATAGTCCTAAAGTTATGTACCCAGTAAACATCTGGATGGGGTATGTTCCTTATAGGTTCTGCGACAGTTCACATAAATCCTCCCAACATGATGTCTAGTTAAGGCTTTCAATGACAATGCTAGTTGTGATACAAATGCTTGACATATGGCTTATCAATATGACTCTTATGAGAATTCTTCAAGGATGATATTCCTTGTACTTCATGATGGGATTATGAATACCTCACTAGTTAAGAGGGAGTGTTGGAAATTGTAACTAGGTCCAGTCTTCATAATGACCTTTTGAAAAAAGGACATTGTATATTTTTTATAAAGAAAGAAAATAAAAGAAAATAATTTTATTTTATTTAAAGAATGGGTTTCATACTCAAGTCTAGGTCAAAGCATGTTATTCGTGCTTCTAGGTCTTTCTAGGTATTTATAGGACAAATAAGAATTTATGTCATGTATTATATCCCATTTGGACTCATTGTAACACAAGAAAATATTTATTTTTGTCAAGAAAAATCCATTTATTCCTCCAAGACCAAGTCACCCCAGTCAAGGACAAGTCAGCGTAAAGGAGGTTTATTAGACCCCTCAAGAAGGCTATAAATACAAGGAACTAGATCTCATTTGGGGCACTCACTCATCATAAGATCGATCTGCAATAGCGAAGGAGAAAAAGTGCTAGAAGGACGAAGAAAAGAAGAAATAATCAAAGTTTCTTGGGATGATATATATATATATATATATATATATATATATATATATATATATATATATATATATATATATATCCACAAGTGAAAATTTAGGGTTTCTGTGTATATTCCATTTGTAGAAGGCCAAAATTGTAGGGAATGCTAGTCATCAATAATTTTTTCTCTTTTAGATAATTAAATGCTTATCCTGGATTTCTATAAACAAAGTTCATGAACATTGTGAGTTCTAGAAATCTCACTGCCTTCATTATCCTCAGGATAATTTTTTCACTATTTCATCATCCCATCATGTCAAGCTCAGCTCACCCATCTCAGAAAACCCATCATGGGCTCATGTCACTCATTTTGTGTATGTTTTTTCACCTTTGGCCTCAATTCACTGTTTTTTTTTGCCTAAACCCTCCACTTCTACCTAGGGCCACCAATCAACCATCTCTCTTATATCTCCAGAAATACCTCAGGCATTGATGGTCTCAAAACTATCTCTATAAGATCTTTAGATAAATCAAGTACATTAGATTTTGGGTTTTCAATACATCATATTGTACATAACTCTGTTTTACATCTAAGGATCCCAAATCAAGTTTTCATTCCAAGGAACCTTCCACTAGGTCACCTAGGGTTTCATAGGTCATAGGGTTGATTTGGTGTTCTAAAATCTCTGTTTTTCCTGTGTAAAGAGGTTTCATTTAAAGAAGAAGAAGGTCAAGTAACTTGGTCCAAAACTGATCAAAAAGCCATTCAATAAAGGCCTCCTTGGCCAAAGCACAAATTCTGCAAGGGACAACTGCCCTTGTTCACATTTCTGCAAAAATGATCAAGTTATTCATCAGCATAAAAGAAGTAAGGTAATAATATGAATCATCACAAGAAGACATCCACATCAAAGAGAAAGGTAGCAGGCCTATGTTTAAAGACAATCATGGTTTTGTGATTGATTGACAAGACAATGTTGCTAAGAAAAGAAACATCACAAGGACCACCAGGACATAAGACACCTCAACACAATCAAGGACACACTAAAGATTTTCAGAAATAATAAGTGAAATTGGAAGGGTTATATAGAACTTATAAGACAACATTAATTATTTTTCTCTAACAGCCCTAAAACCTAAGAGTTTGGAAAGATGGACATAACAGGTCAAAAGAAGATGATAAGTCCTCCTTCATAATAGCAGAAAGCATTCCAAGGATATTCAAAGTGGTGTTTAGGGTTTGTCAAAGACAACACTTCTTCACTTCAGTCCATTAGAAATAACTTTCATGTAATTGGAAATCAACAGTCTTTCAGTTTTGATGTTGAGGTTGAGGAGGATGATGAAATTCTTAAGCAAGTTGCCAATGAGAAGCCTTTTCTTGAAATGGTTGAGGAAATAATTTGGGACATGGAGTCCTCCTTAACTCCAGATTCGTAGCCACCAAGTTCCTTTGAATTACAAATTGCAGATGAAGACATGGAAATTGATGATCACAAGAAAGTTGTTGCACTTCTTTCTTAAGGAATTTGTTGCCAAGGAGTGCTCCTACTCATCAACATGGTGGTTTTCACACAGAACTCAGCCCACTCTATCAAAGCACATTAGGTTTGTTAGAGGATAACATTTCCATATATGATGAATCTACCAGTTCAGATGATCATGAGGAAGAGGTGGATTTTCTTTCCCAAAAGAGTCCCAAGCATAGCCAAGTGGAAGAAGGAGTAGTCCTGAATGAAGCTTATGTCTCAAATCCTCTAGATCAAGTATTATTCCAAGATCCATTTGTTGTTTTCCTTGAGAAATCTAAAGGAGGAGTGTGTTCTACCAAGAACAGTTTGTTGCATAGTGGGAGAAAAAATTTAAGCATTACTGTTCAAAAAAAAGTGAGGTGGAAGTGGCCTTTTGATTTCTTCAGCACTCTCAAAGAGCTGAAACAAGATCAATCATGGAATCATCTACTTGATTGGTTATATTGGAAAATGGAGTTCACCAAATGAATTTATATCATGTATAGGTTAGATTAGTATAGATAGGTATGCAAAATAAACTCAGCCTTGTGAGCATATTTTTAGTTCTAGATTGTTTGGAAAAAATGAAAAAACACAAAAACAAAGAAAGGTAGAAAAAGAGGGAAGATTTAAAGAAGAGGTACAGCCCCATACCCAAAAATAGTAATGTTGAAAGTGTGCAAGCCTAAATGCCACTACTTGTGTCAAAAATTATTGTTCAGTCATCTAGCCTAATCATGGTTGAACATGTTTTCAATTTATTGCTGATAGGTTAGTGAAAGAGAACTTGTCAAAGCATCTAAAATTCACTTGTCAGTAGGAATAGATTAGGAAGAAAAGATACTAGTTCTCCATGCTCAAATCTAAACCAAAGAGAAAAGATAGGGATGCCTAACAAATTATGAATCATAGCCCTCATGTTTTCTAGTTTTTCATTATACAAAAATAATGCATGTGTGCAGCTTGTCCAAATGCCACAACCCATGGAAAATTAGATTGCATAATCCTGGTTTGATCATGTTTTGAATTTCATGTCTGTAGAATAGAGAATAAAGTTTGTCAAACAACTTAATCTTGAAAAATGATTAGACTAGGCAGAGAATAAGAGAGTTCATTAGCCTAATCTCAACTCTTGGAATTAATAAGGGTAGAAATAGATAGTCTTTTATGCTTTCAAAATAAAATTATGTCAAGGGTTTGCCAGTCCAAGTGCACCCAAGTGAAAAAAAATGTTAGGCAAGTAGGTTGGGTAAGTAGAGATGAAGTTGATCTAATCATGCTTTTCAAATTTATTAAGATCACAACTTCAAAGCAAACATCAGCAAGTGAAAAGAGGTAAAAATCTGCCCAATGGATGAGGCACTGGTCTCCATTAAGCCAGAGGTCTAAAAGTTATGGACACCTCCTGAAAAGGAGCTGCCCTCCCCAAGTGGAGCCACTATTAGTCATTAGTAATTTTTTCTCTTTTAGATGACTAAATGCTTATCCTAGATTTATAAAAACAAAGTTCATGAACATTGTGAGTTATAGAAATCTCACTGCCTTCATTATCCTTAGGTTAAATTTTTCACTATTTTATCATCCCATCATGTCAAGCTCAACTCACCCATCCCAGAAAACACATCATGGGCTCATGTCACTCATTTTGTATATGTTTTGTCACCTTTGGCCTCAATCCTCTGTTTTGTTTTGCCTAACCCCTCCATTGCTATGAAGGCCACCAATCAACCATCTCTATTATATCTCCAGAAATACCTCATGCATTGATGGTCTCAAAACTATCTCTGTAAGCTATTTAGATCAATCAAGTACATTGAATTTTGGGTTTTCAATACATCAAATTGTACACAAATTTTTTTTACATCTAAGGATCCCAAATCAAGTTTTCAGGCAAAGGCCAAGTCCAAGGAACCTTCCACTAGGTCACCTAGGGTTTCATAGGTCATAGGGTTGGTTTGGTGTTCTAAAATATTTGTTTTTCCTGTGTAAAGAGGCCACATTTAAAGAAGAAGAAGATCAAGCAACTTGGTCCAAAACTGATCAAAAAGCCATTCAAGAAAGGCCTTCTTGGCCAAAGTACAAATTCTGCAAGGGATAGCTTCCCTTGTTCACATTTCTGCAAAAATTATCAAGTTGGTCATCAACATAAAAGAGGTAATGTTAAAAGTGTCTATTCCATTTGTAGAAAGCCAAAATTGTAGGGAATGTTAGTCATCAATAATTTTTTCTCTTTTAGATGATTAAATGCTTATCCTGGATTTCTAGAAACAAATTTCATGAACATTGTGAGTTCTAGGAATCTCACTGCCTTCATTATCCTCAAGATAATTTTTTCACTATTTCATCATCCCGTCATGTCAAGCTCAGCTCACCCATCTCAGAAAACCCATCACGGGATCATGTCACTCATTTTGTGTATGTTTTGTCACCTTTAGCCTCAATCCACTGTTTCTTTTGCCTAACCCTTCCACAGCTACCTAGGGCCACCAATCAACCATCTCTCTTATATCTCCAAAAATACCTCAGGCATTGATGGTCTCAAAACTATCTTTGTAAGCTCTTTAGATAAATCAAGTACATTGGATTTTGGGTTTTCAATAATTGTACATAACTCTGTTTTACATCTAAGGATCCAAGGAACCTTCCACTAGGTGACCTAGGGTTTCATAGGTCATAGGGTTTATTTTTTGTTCTAAAATATCTGTTTTTCCTGTGTAAAGAGGTTTCATTTAAAGAATAATAAGGTTAAGTAACTTGGTCCAAAACTGATTAAAAATCCATTCAATAAAGGCCTCCTTGGCCAAAGCACAAATTCTACAAGGGATAACTGCCCTTGTTCACATTTCTGCAAAAATGATCAAGTTGGTCATCAGCATAAAAGAGGTAAGGTAATAAGATGAATCATCACAAGAAGACATCCACAGCAAAGAGAAAGGCAACAGGCCTGTGTTTAAAGACAATCAAGGTTTTGTGATTGATTGACAGGACAGTGTTGCCAAGAAAATAAACATCATAAGGACCACCAGGACAGAAGACACCTCAACACAATCAAGGACACACTGAAGATTTTCAAAAATAACAAGTGAACTTGGAAGGGTTATAGGGAAATTAGAAAACATTAATTATTTTTCTCTAACAACCCTAAAACCTAAGAGTTTGGAAAGATGGACAGAACAAGTCAAAAGAAGATGATAAGTCCTCCTTCATAACAGCAGAAAGAATTCAAAGGATATTCAAGGTGGTGTTTAGGGTTTGTCAAAGACAACATTGCTTCACTGCACCAAAGGGAGAGATGGTAAAGAACATCAATATGAGGGAGCCCTAGCTTTCAAAGGTACAGTCAAAGGTCTTCAAAATGGTCAAGACAAAGAAAACATAAGGTAAAGTGCCAAAGAAGAAAATCATGCTGAGAATAAGTTCGCTTTTGAGAAGATGAGGTGTCAAAGTCTAAACAATGACAAAGAGACCAAAAACCATGTGTTATGGCACCTGCAGAAATCAAAAGTGGCCAATGGGAAAACATGGTAAAATCGATGCATTCATCCTTGCCAAAAAGGACCTCACTATCAAAAATATCAGTAAAAGGTAATGAACACCTGTTTTGAGTCTATTGCACTAAAAAATGTCTAAAAGGAATGAGGAAATGTTTTCAGTTTTTCAAAAGGGACAGTTTCGACAGTCCCCAAAGTTTCAAAACAAAAAATGGGACCTCTTCATACATCAGCACACCATTACCCAAATAAAATTACTTAAGAAAAGTTATGGGCACCTACAAAAAAAGGGTCAAGGGGACATTAGTGAAAATCATAAAGTGACCCAAAGAAAACATAGTAAAAGTCGGTTTATAAGTTTGATTTATCTCTCTCAAGGGGTATAAATGTGTTTCAACTTCGTTTTTAAGCTCATCTATCACTTGGTGAAGAGAAAGAAGCTTCAGGGAGAAAAACAGGGTTTTCTCGCCGTTTTCTGGGCAAGTGTCCTAGTGCTGCACAAATCACTAGTGCTACGCTAATACAGGTTGGCATTGCGCTAACCATTCCTCTTCCCATTCAAATTTGAACGGTGTTGCGCTAATCAGCCCCCGCACTACACAAATCCCAGGCGCTGCGCAAACGTAGGCCCGACTCGCTCGGAGATCGATGTAACATTGTACGCACCCGACGCTTCGCTAATGGGCCACCTGACACCTCTGCACGACTGCCCGAGCACTACACAAATGAAGACCCAACTCGCCCGAATATCAAAAAATATTGCATGCGCCTGGTGCTGTGCTAACCGCCGCGAAGGCATGCCGGCGCTGCGCTAACAGCCCAACCCGATAGCTCGGGCAGGGCACTGCAAAAAATGTAAAGAGCCTCCAAAAAAGATCAAATTTGTCTCAAGGTCAATATTTTGTACTCTGCCTCATCTCCAAAGGTTCACCACAGGTTAAACTAGTAGGTGACCCTCCCTCTTTATCCCCAAGAAATTTTCAAAATTGGTTTTACGTATTTTGTGGCTTTGAAGTTTTCAAACCCTAAGAGATTAAAACCTAGGCCTTAATGCAAAACAAGACTTTGTTTTTTCTCCTGGAAATCAGTTTATTGGCATGTGAGGGTGAGTGAATCAGAGTGACTGCAATACACTTTTAAGAAGGCCTCCTAAAGCTACAATGCAACTGAACCCTAAGAACCCTAGCCTCCACACCCTTCATTCACCAAGGTTGACTTCATCACCATTTTTCACTTTGCTTCACCAAACCCTATATTTTCAAACAACATCTCCCATCATTATGTTAGGAACTAAAAACAACAGTGGTAGTGAAAGTGGTCAAAGGCCTTTAAGACCAAAACATAAGGGAGGGAAGGTAAATAGGTTGGAACCTCAAAGCATAGTGGCCATCACCTCCTCTCCTAGGATCTTTTCATGTTTTCAGAATACAAGGTGTTTTCAATTTTGTGAAAAGGTTAAGCAAGTGAAGAGCTACCCTGAGCTTACAAGGCTCCTCATTCTCAGCTTACACAACAAACATTCAAGCCTTGCAGGAGTGGATTTTTAGATCTTAGCAGGTGCCATCTCGAGGCTAAAGATATCCCAGCTTTGGGTGAAAAATGGTTTAAAAAGGGAAAATTGGACAAAGAATTATTAGAGCCACTTATCAAAACAAGGTATAGAGGAGGCAACAAAATAGTTTTCCCTTTTTCACACCTCAAACATAGATTTGCATCCTTGATGATGGTTATCATGAAATACTTCACCTGTGAGGGGAGGTACTCCAAGCTCTATACCTATCATGTCAGACTCCTCATGCATTTCACAGGGGCTAAGGTGTTAAACTTACCTTACTATCTCTATAGGAGTATTGAGAAAATGTATTCTATTGTCCAAAGGAGAAATCACCCACAAAAAATGCATAGCTTATTCCACCATTCCTTGATTAAAATGGTGATATTACATCAGTTGGAGCAGCAAGGTATACCTTGGGATGTTTTCATAACCCATGAAGTCTTTACAAACCCACAACCTCCTCATCAACAAAATCTGCCTTCCTCATTTGCACAAGTACACTCACCATAGGCAAACCTCCCTTCCTTTCCTTCTCTTGGTGGATTAGGTGAAGCAGTAAGTGGAAATGAAGAATCACATGAAGATCAGGGTGAAGGAGATGAAATTAGTGAGGCATATATATAAATTAATGAGGAAGAGAAAGAGGGAAATGATGCTGAAGAAGAGGGAAATGAGCACAGAAGTAGTGAGGACAAAAACAATGACAATTTAGAGGGAGGAAGTGATGGTAATGATACCAATGAGTCAGCCGAAAGTGATGACCAAAAATATGCTGATGAAAATGAAGAGGCTGACAGTAAAAAAGACAATGAAAAAAACTCTGCCACCATGGAAGAGGATGCTAGAGGAAATGAAGAGGTTGAAAGTGAAAATGACAGAATTTTCGAAGGAGGAGAAACCAGCAATGAACAAGAGGATGAGCTAGCAGCTAGTGAGAAAGAGATAAAAAACATGGAAACATATAAAGAAATTCATGATGAAAATAGGAGCAATGATTATGATAGTGAGCAATGTCATGATGAAGATAGTGACAATATGGAAGAAGATGATGAGGCAGAGTCCATGGAAACAAATGATGAACAGGAAAATGATGAGGCAAAAAGAGAGTTTGAAGAAGATGGCACTGATAGGACAATCAATGAGAAACATGACATCAAAGGAGACATTCATGACAATCATTACAGCTGTCATGACAATCATGAAACTAATTAGCCTCCTAGTGAACATGAGAATGACAAAAGTGCGGGAGATGATGAAGAAAATGACCCTAGTAATGAACAAAACCAAAGTGAAGCAAGTATAGAGGCTGATAATCAAATTGAAGACCAAGATGACAGCACAGAAGGCAGTAAGGAAGGTAAGGATGATGATGGTATTGAAGGTAAAAAATAAAATGTTCAAACAGAGAATGAGATGACTGATGGGGATCATAGTGAAGGTGAAGGAGCTGGTGATAAAACTAAGGGTCTCAGTCATGATGAAGACACTACTAAAACCACCCTCACTCCTCTTGCATGTGTTAGCCACCTATAATTTTTTTTCAAGGAAACAGGTGGCTAAATATGTTTCTAAGTCTTCAAGAGAAACATTTCTTTTGAAAATCTATCATTCTTGAAGCCTCCATGTGTCTTCTATCCTTTAAAATAATCCTCATTGTTGTTTCCATTAATGAACCTTGTTGTTTGTGAAATAAGTTGTTCTAAAAAAGGCCTCCATTTGCTCCATTCTACTCCCACAACATTCCCCATTTATCACCTGTATTCCCTTCACAAATTTCCCCTATAACCCTTCATTTTGCCTCTAAATCTTCCTAAAACCCCTTTAAACCTTATAATCACCCCTTATTTGGTTTTAAAATCCCTTCTTTTGCCTATCGGAACCTTCAGTTTGGCTTCAAAAGCACTAATTTTTAGCCTAAAAGCCCATTTTTACATTTAGGCCTTAAGCCCTTTTTGGCTTAACCTTTAGCCCCTTTCTCCACATATAAACCCGGCACCCAAGACCAGGCACTAACCCCCATCGCACAATCGAAATCGAGGTTCACATTTTCTTGTTACCTTTCATGTAAAACTCCTATGCGATGATCATTTCTCCTCCCGACATCCGATTTAATATCCATCTTCAATCAATTTGGATTCGATGGTCCACGCTCAAATGCATTGCTCCATCAGCTCTTCGTTTCACGCATCACTCAGACCCTCCGATCTAATCCTGACTGTTGAATCCACAAGAACCAACGGCCAGGATTCAATCACACACCGCTCGTAAGCCCTTTGTCTTTTCCCTTTCGATTCAATCGTGACCGTCGATCTCTTCCGATCCAACGGCCAACGCTCAATCGCACAACGCAAACCCAACCTTCCTTTGTGTTTTTCCTCTAATAGCCCGATTCCCCGATTTGATCCTGACCGTCGATTACACAAGAACCGACGGTCAAGATCGCATCGCACTTCGCATTCGCCTTCCTTCTTTCCATTGTTCTGTTGATCGCCGATCAGATCTCAACCATCCGTTCATACAGATCCAACGGTCAGTATTTAAACCGCCTTTGACCCCACCTACCTTTTCTGACAGTGCATCTTACCTCCTATCACGTTTCTTCCACACCGTCGGATCTGAGGCCCCAGATCCGACTGTTGCCATTCAATATCGCATAAATTTTCCCCCGAAGTTTAATGTTTCAAAATTATGCAATATAAGCGGTTTCAGGAATCCATGCATCGGCTTTTGTATGGAATCAAGTTCTCTTGGGCATTTCCGCTTTCTCCCTTTTTCGCTTCACGAAAACCATCCCGGTTTTCCACCTTATTGCCCTCCGCAATGTAACTCTTGATTTAATCTTGACCATCGATCTCTAATATTGGACAGTCATGACATAATTTCAACCCCATTCATTTTTTTTTCACCTACCCCCCCCCGAACGACTCCATTGGACAATATACACCATAGATCATCCTAATCTAACAGTCCAGTTTATCCTCGCGTCCAAACTCCAAAACACCTGGTTAGCTACTCTGCCAGTATTTTTTCCCCATTTTTCCACTACGCTCACCTTTTGCGTTACTTCTCCTCCATTCCCGAGAGCCTCAGAAGAAGCCATCCTCACTCCCTCTGGCTTTTATAATGTGTTTATCATGTTTTGCAGGGTTTACAGAGTGATGAATTCATTCTATCTCCATAATCATAGTCATTGTGATTCAGAGCGCAGAAAGACCACCACAGAAGTGGCAAAGAGTATCAGAAGAAGAATTAAAGGATTAATGCCTAATGTTGAAGACTTAATGCCTATAATCCAATGTTTAAAAGGATAAAGGACATAGAATAAGAGTCAAATATGATCAAGGGGGCTTAATGAGCCCAAAGCACACACCAAGCCGCATCAGTGATCTGATATCAGTAGAATGTTCTTTCCCTAAGAAGGACAAAGCCACAGGTCCTACTCCATTCCTCATCGAGCCTATAACAATTATTATTTTGACAGAAAGCTCTTGGAACTGTCAACGCATTAGTTATTAGGTATGTAAGACCTGATAGACCTTCAATCACCTTAATTATCTCAGAAGATAGAACAGAGTACTACAGCTAGAAAGGACTTTAAAGAACATGCCTAAAGTTATTGTCAACCTGACAAAAACTTCTGAAACAACCTGAAGGGTACACACAGTCAACGCAGAGCCATTAAGCAGAGTGGGCACGAATACTTCCTCCCCTCTATCTTAATGAATCATTTAAAGTTCATATCTACTACTACTATCACTATTTCTCCTATAAGAACCACTGTAAATTATATTGAAGTGGTTGGTTGGTGGTTTTGGGATTTTATCGACTGTTAGAATTGTTATTGAGGGGAAGTAGCTGAATATTTTGTATTATAGTAGGCTGGGAAGAAAGGTCTGGACTGTAAAAATCCACTGGGCTCAAAGTATGTGACTGGTTTTGCACATCAATTGAACAAGTAGATTCATAGGATCCTGGTCTATATTATTGGTGATGTTTCCTTACTGTAATTATTTCCTTTCATGTTTTTCATACTGTCCATTTATTCTCTGATAAAGAAAAGCGAGCATAGATTAGGACATACTTTTGGAAGTACCCTAAGTCTCACTGTTAAATCTTTATCTCTATGTTTTCCTCTGATTGTGTATCTAAGAACAAATTCAATATAATTTAACCAGTATAGAAGTTGGTTTTTCCATGCTTAGTGATGTATGAATTTAGAGCCTGTTTCTTAGATGTTCTTGTCTGGTTTCAGCCGAAAGAATTGGGAAACTTGAAGATTAGAGTTATCCCTGTCTCAGTAGGTTCCTTTTGCAACAGTTAACCTTTCTAAGATCCCTTTGAGTTAGTGTCAAAGCAGTGAAGGTTCGAAGTATTTCTTTGATCTTAGGCCTTACTCTGTGCTTAATCTTAAATGTTTTCTATTATTCTGAAGGCGGTTATGAGGACTACTGGATTGTTTTCCTTGAGAGTATGCTGAAATCAGGCCTGGATTTAAATGAAATCTAACCTGATCTTAAGCTACCATTTGTGTCTTTAATGAGAGTTTCCTTTGAGGTATGTCAAAAGCAGGATAGGTTCAAAGTCCTTACCTGATCTTAGGTTGCACTTTGGTTTCTTTCTTTCACCCATTATTAATGTTCCATCTCACCATCTATCTAAAAATATCCTTTGGTATAAATGACTTTCCCTATGGGAACCCTTGGGTAGTTGTTATGCAAGTAAGCCCTTTTATGACTCCATAGCCCAATGGATTGGCACTTATTTTGACCTATCTTCCCATGCTGAAACATCTTGCTATTTAGTTCCTTCTCCACTTCCATAGCCTTCTCAATTAATGATCACCAACCAAACAAACAAAATCAAAAACCCTTGTGCTTCATACCTAGCCTAATACCTTAAACTGAACTTAAAGATATATCATTCTTTACATTTATAGAGAGATCCCTCTCTGGATCCAAGAGGGCTAGATCCTAGGATCCCAAAGTGTTTTGATGTTGTCTTGTCTTTTGGTCTTGCCAATCTGGCCAAAACACAGGAACCCCAACATAATGGCGACTCTGCTGGGGATCAAGACCACTTACCCTCGATTTGGTATTAAATTTTTGATGGTGGACAACAACCCTCATTAAAACATTGAAAACCCTCCACCTGGTGACTCTACAATTCCTAATAAACTTAATAACTCCACTGGTAGAAGACTCTGAACTGGTTGACCAGATACAGTGACCTCTTTCCTAATTTACAATCATGGATCCAAGTATGGACAAAGAAGCAAAGCTAAATGCTTTGTTGGATAGAATGACAAGACTGATGTCCATATTCGGTGAAAAAATAGTGGAAATGTATGGGGCTAGTTTAAATATAAAGGATACAGAGCAGCCCATGCTTTTTCTAGATCAAGAAAAAACTCAGCCTCTGCAAGACCTTGACAATGAGAAAGACATGCATGATGCTCAAGACTTTATAGAAGATGATGAGGAATATTTTCAGGAACTTCCTGATCGCCTACCTATAGCTTGCACTATGCTGATTAGAGAATTTCATGACTGAAGGGAAAGTATTTATAGGGAGCAGTTCTTTGAGGAAGCAAGCAGCCACCTAGAAAGCACAGAATCTGATGTGGATGGAGAACCAGCACAGAGAGGAACTCTTCCTCTAGATCATAACCCATTTCATATTACACAAGAAGAGTGGCATCCTTATAATTTAGAAGAAACAACTCATGAGCCTTGTATCCAAACTAAGGGTCATAGTAATCATGAGGAGTTGTTTGAAATAGAAGAAGATCAGGAAATGGTGGAAAACCTTCAAGGTTTCCATGCAAGCACAAGTGAAGATCCCCTAGAAGAGGCTCAAGATGACATCCAGCCTCAAATTAAGTCTTCACAGGAGACAGAGAGCTACTGCTCTTCTGCTCAAAGAGACACAAGAACATCTTCCCCTTTGACAGAAGAAGAAATAGATCAAATCCTCAATAAGCAGCAGGTCTCTGAAATATTTTATAAAGCAAACACTCTTGCCCATTCATCCACTGAGGTTTGTTGTGAAAATTCAAAAAGCTCCCCTATAAATCAAAATGAAGAAAGATCTGCTGATAACCCAGTATGTCTGATTGGTAGCATTACTTATTTTAATGATTTTCCGAAGTTTGATCTGTCTGATGATGAGGTTCTCCAAACAAAAGTTGATCTTGCAAGGCCATCATTAGTAGATTCATGGGAGGAAAGTTAGTTCCATCAACTTCAAGAGAGTAATGGGCCAAGTCAGGCTATTTATGATACTGATGGGGAAAGTTATGAAATTCTAATAGAAGATGAAGATACATTGAATATTCACTCTGTTTTATCTGAAAACATCAATAACAGTTTTCATGTGATTGGAAATCAACAGCCTTTCATCTCAAAAGGTGAAGAGGAGAAATTTGAAGAAATTTTTGAGCAGGTTGAAACCAAGGAGCCTTCTTTTGAAAAATAGGAAGCAAAGTAACATACCCCCGCGCAAGAATTCAGTGACCTTTTCACAGAGCTCAGCCCACTAGAGCAGGATATCTCAGAGATACAAGAGGACAACACTGCAGTATATGATGAGTCCTCCAGTTTAGAAAGTAATGAAGATGAGGAAGATTTTCTTTCTCAAAAGAATATTTTTCTTGATCCAGTGGAAGAGGAAGCAATCCTGGTTGAAGCCTACTTGCCAAATTCTCACAACCAGGTATCATTTCAGGATCCTTATGCTCATTTCCTGCAAACATTTGAAGAAGGATCAAAGGTCATCAAGAGCAGCTTGTTGCAGACAACAAGAAATATTTTAGAAGCTGCTGTTAAAAAACAAAGAGAATGATAGTAGCCCTGCCTATCCAGCATGCTCAAAGAGATGAGCAGAAAATACCAGTCATGGGATCATCTGATTGACTGGATGTATTGGAAAAGAGAGTTTGTCAGCTAGACATGTAAATATTTTAAGTTAGAGTAGGGTAGGTAGGAAATCTCAATAAAGCTCAGCATGTGAGAATTTAGTTAGTTGTATTCCTACAAATTTTATTCCATGAGCAGTTTGTCTTTATTCCATGGACCCATAGCAAATCAGACAGTCTAATCCTAGTTTGGTTGTGTTTCAATTTATGTTTTAGAATATAGAGAATGAAAATCTGTCAGACAGTTTAATCCTGGCAGATATTAGTGTAGGTAGAGAAGCTATGAGTCCAACTGTTTAATTTGGTCTCATGGAGAAATAAGGGTAGAATTATATTAGTTTTTTCTTTCAATAAAAAATTAATGATGTGAAAGGTTTGCAAGTCTAAATGCACCTTGAAGAAAAATGTTAGGACAGTAGGATGGGTAGGTAGTGTTTGGGGAAATGTTTTCTACTGATATAATGACTATCATGTTTGTAGCAGCTGATCAAGAAGAAAAATATGGTCAAGTACCAGGAATCTGGCATACTTCCAACGATCATTTCTGAGATTCTTGGCACCTTCAGGAAGATGCCATCCCAATTTGGAGCCACTATTAGCCAGCTATAATTTTTTGTCAAGCAAACAGGTGGCTAAATATGTTTCTGAGTCTTCAAGAGAAACATTTCCTTTGAAAATCTATCATTCTTGAAGCCTCCATGTGTCTTCTATCTTTTAAAAGAATCCTCATTGATGTTTCCATTAATGAACCCTGTTGTTTGTGAAAGAAGTTGTCCTCAAAAAGGCCTCCATTTGCTCCATTCTACTCCCACAACATTCCCCATTTATCACCCATATTCCCCTCACAAATCTCCCCTATAACCCTTCATTTGGCCTCTAAATCTTCCTAAAACCCCTTTAAACCTTATAATCACCCCTTATTTAGTTTAGAAATCCCTTCTTTTGCCTATCGGAACCTTCAGTTTAGCTTAAAAAGCACTAATTTTTAGCCTAAAAACCCATTTTTACATTTAGGCCTTGAGCCCTTTTCGGCTTAGCCTTTAGCCCCTTTCTCCGCATATAAACCCGGAGCCTAGGACCAGGCGCTAACCCCATCGCGCAATCGTGATCGGGGTTCACAGTTTCTTGTTACCTTTCATGTAAAACTCCTATGCGATGAGAATTTCTCCTCCCGACCTCCGATTTAATATCCACCTTCGATCAATTTGGATCTGACGGTCTACGCTCAATTGCATCTCTCAATCGGCTCTTCGTTTCACTCATCACTTCAACCCTCCGATTTAATCTTGACCGTTGAATCCATAATAACCAACGACCAGGATTCAATTGCGCATTGATCGTAAGCCCTCCATATTTTCCCTTCCGATTCAATCGTGACCATCGATCTCTTCTGATTTGACGGCCAACGCTCAATCGCACAGCGCAAACCCAACCTTCCCTTTTTCTTTTCCTCTGATGGCCTGATTCCCCAATTTGATCCTGACCGTCGAATACACAAGAACCAATGGTCAAGATCGCATCACACTTCACATTTTCCTTCCTTCTTTCCACCATTCCACTGGTCGCTGATCAGATCTCAGCCATCCATTCATACAGATCCAACGGTTAGCATTTAAACCGCCCTTGACCCCATCTACCTTTTCCGCCTATGCATCTTACCTCCTATCGCGTTTCTTCTACACTGTCGGATCTGAGGCCCCAGATCCAACAGTCGCCATTCAATATCGCGTAACTTTGCCCCCGAAGTTTAACATTTCAAAATTACGCGATATAAGCGGTTTCAGGAACCCATGTGTCGACTTTTATATGGAATCACGTTCTCTTGGGCATTTTTTCTTTCTCCCTTTTTTGCTCCACAAAAACCATTCCGGTTTTCTGCCTTACCGCCCTCCGCAATGTAACTCCTAATTTAATCTTGACCATCGATCTCTGAGATCGGACGGTCATGACTTAATTTCAACCTTGTTCATTTGTTTTTCACCTATCCCCCCCAAACGACTCCATCAGACAATCTCCATCGTAGATCATCCTGATCTAACAGTCCCAGTTTATCCTCGCGCCCAAACTCCAAAACACCTGGTTAGCTGCTCTGCTAGTGTTTTTTCCCCATTTTTCCACTACGCTCACCTTTTCCGTTACTACTCCTCCATTCCCAAGAGCCTCAGAAGAAGCCATTCTCACTCCCTATGGATTTTATAATGTGTTTATCGTGTTTTTCAAGGTTTACAGAGTGATGAATTCATTCTGTCTCCACAATCACAGTCATTGTGATTCAGAGTGCAGAAATACCACCACAGAAGCGTAAAAGAGTATCAAAAGAAGAATTAAAGGATTAATGCCTAATGTTGAAGACTTAACACCTATAATGCAATTTTTAAAAGGATAAAAGACATAGAATAAGAGTCGAACATGATCAAGGGGGCTTAATGAGCCCAAAGCACACACCAAGCCACATCAGTGATCTGATATTAGTATAATGTTATTTTCGTAAGAAGGACAAAGCCACACGTCCTACTCCGTTCCTCATAGATCCTATAACAGTTATTATTCTGACAGAAAGCTCTTGGAACTATCAGTGCATTAGTTATGAGGCATGGAAGACCTGATAGACCTTCAGTCACCTTACTTATCTCAGAAGACAGAACAGAGTACTACAGCCAGAAAGGACTTCAAAGAACATGCCTAAAGTTATTGTCAACCTGAAAAAAACTTATGAAATAGCCTGAAGGGTACACACAGTCAATGCAAATCCATTAAGCAGAGTGGGCACAAATACTTCCTCCCCTCTGTCTTAATGAATCATTTAAAGTTCATATCTACTACTACTATCACTATTTCTCCTATAATAACCACTATAAATTATATTGAAGTGGTTGGTTGGTGGTTTTGGGATTTTATCGACTGTTAGAAGTATTATTGAGGGGAAGTAGCTGAGTAGTTTGTATTATAGTAGGCTGGGAAGAAAAGTCTGGACTGTAAAAAGCCACTGGGCTCAAAGTATGTGACTGGTTTTTCACATCAATTGAACAAGTAGATTCACAGGATCCTGGTCTATATTATTGGTGATGTTTCCTTACTGTAATTGTTTCCTTTCATGTTTTCCATACTGTCCATTTATTCTCTGATAAATAACAACAAGCATAGATTAGGACATATTGTTGGAAGTTCCCTAAGTCTCACTGTTAAATCTTTATCTCTATGTTTTCCTCTAATTGTGTATCTAAGAGAAAATTCAATATAATTTAACCAGTATAGAAGTTGGTTTGTCCATGCTTATTGATGTATGAATTTAGAGCCTGTTTCTTAGATTTAATTTTCTAGTTTCAGCCGAAAGAATTGGGAAACTGGGAGATTAGAGTTAGCCCTGTCTCACTAGGTTCCTTTTCCAATAGTTAACCTTTCTAAGATCCCTTTGAGTTAGTGTCAAAGCAGTGAAGGTTCAAAGTATTTCTCTGATCTTAGGCCTTACTCTGTTTTTAATCTTAAATGTTTTCTACTACTCTGAAGGAAGTTATGAGGAATGTTGGATTGTTTTCCTTGAGAGTATGATGAAAGCAAGCCTGGATTTAAATGAAATCTGACCTGATCTTAAGCTACCATTTGTGTCTTTAATGAGAGTTTCCTTTGAGGTATGTCAAAAGCAGGATAGGTTCAAATTCCTTACCTGATCTTAGGCTGCACTTTGGTTTCTTTCTTTCACCCATTCTTAATGTTCCATCTCACCATCTATCTAAAAATATCCTTTGGTATAGATGACTTGCCCTATGGAAACCCTTGGGCAGTTGTTATGCAAGTAAACCATTTTATGACTCCATAGCCCATTGTATTGGCACTTCTTTTGACCTATCTTCCCATGCTAAAACATCCTGCTATTTAGTTGCTTCTCCACTTCCATAGCCTTCTCAATTAATGATCACCAACCAAAAAAACAAAATAAAAAAACCTTGTGCTTCATACCTAGCCTAATACCTTAAACTGACCTTAAAGATATATCATTCTTGAAATTTATATAGAGATCCCTCTCTGGATCCAAGAGGGATAGATCCTAGGATCCCAAAGTGGTTTGATGTTGTCTTGTCTTTTGGTCTTGCCAATCTGGCCAAAACACAGGAACCCCAACATCATGCGCATAGCACAGAGGGCCAAGGTAAGTGTTTGCTACCTCCAAAAGGCAAGGGACCTTGCTAGCTGCATCAAATCCAAGGTTTGACAAGGGAAAAGAGAAGATGGACCAGGTTAATAAAGGTAAGAAAAGCAATTTATCTACTTAAAAACCTCAATTAATTGACCTAGATAGTGACATTGAAGTTAAGGAAATGGCCACTAGACTGCTAATCAAAAGTAAATATGCACAAATCAATGAGTGGGAGAGGGATTTTGGTATGGCCCAATACATCATTCAGTATTATAAGAATGAGAAAAAGCACCTCAAGAAGATAAAAAGGGGTCCGGCCCTCCAGGAAAATATGACAAAGTATTATGCAAAGAAGCACAAGCTTGTTTGTGCCAAACTGAAGGAAACCCTACTTGAAGTCTAAACCCTAAAGGAAGCAAAAGAGCATGAAAGCTTTGGAGTTTTGGCTGAGGCTTCTCAACATTTTTCCAAGACCCCTTAAGGGAGCTCTCCACCAATTTTGAGAAAATTTGGAGCAAATTTGGTTTTTTGAAATTTTTAAGGCTCATTAGCGCAATGCCACTGGTGCTACGCTAATACATGGAGCATATTCAGGAGGATAACTTGAAATTTTTTGATTTATCACACCTATTACATTATGCTCACCAAGTTTCAAATGACTTAGAGCAGGTTTTACCCCTCAAAAGGTAAACAACCCTCTCTTTTTTCACCTTTCTACCATTGTCACTAGGCCTGGCGCTGCGCAAATGACAGTCTTGGGATTATTGAATTTTTGAGTAGGCTACAGGGACTGGATCAAGAATATAGAAGAATTTTTGGAAATTAGACTCATCAGGCTTTCCAACAAGCCATCACGTAGCCAAATCCAACATCGGGAAGGGGTCCAAAACTTGGTTGCAAAAGACCCTATTTTCTACTAAAAGTGGCACTGTGCAAATGGACTGTTTAGTGTGTTTTGGACCAAAAGTCAACAAAACACACTCATTTATTGCAAAATCATGTTTTAGTGTTTTTTGAAGCAAATCACTCCAGGATTATGTGCAAGAAGTCATTTTAGCATTTATTTCATGAGATATTTTGTGCCTTGGGTCTTGCATGGTCTCTTAGGCATAAATGACATTTATGGGTGATTTTGACATTTTAAAACCCTATCTAGGGTTTTTTCCCTCCTTTGCTGAGTTAAATAGATCATGAGGGCTTCATTGTAAATGTTGGCATTTGATGAACTTTGAGAGAAATATATGGTTTTTATGAGCTTGGAAAATAAATTGGTGTTGTGAAGTTGATGAATGGCTTGCTTGGATTGATGATGAAGAAGCTTGTTTGCAGGATTCCTAAGCTTGGTTTATGGTGATGTCTTCTTAATTTTTTTATGTTTTCTTGTTATCATTATGTTTCATTCTTCTTTGTTGCTATTGAACAAAAAAGTATAGGTTGAGAAATGCTCCTTGAAGCACCTTAGTCCTCCTGTCTTCTATGGCCTTGATGTTTTCCTCTGCTGAGTGTGTTTGAAGAATTATAAGCTGATCTTCAAGCCACCTTATGCTTGTTTGTTTCATCTATGGATTAATATGTTGGTTTAAAAATATGATTCATGGTAAGCCCTGCTTGTTTGAAACTATCTAAACTTTGTCTTGAAACCTCTCTTTGAAGTACTGCTTGCTAGGTTAGGTCAAAGAGGTCTTGTTCTGATCTTGCCCTTTGTCCATGCCTATCAGTTTTGCTCATAGTTATTTTAGCTTAATCAACAATTTTTAGGAGTTCCCTCTTTTATTTATGAAAGTTATTGTGTCATCTTATATGTTTTCCAATTCTGAAGGTGAATTTACTAAAGTTAGATAAGTTTTTATGATTTCTTTGTTTCACTGGAATGTTTATCTTGGATATTTATTTGTTTAAGTATTATCATTAAGTAAATGGTTTTCCCTATATCATGATTAGTATCTTTTTCTTATCATATTTAAGACCTTTTTTATGGGTATATGACAAAGGATACTTCACTGTCCTTTTCCCTACCTTGTTTTTCCCAAACTTAATGTCCATTTCACTTCACTCATGAACTTAAGGATCCATTGACCACACTAGATTGGCCCTGTAACACACTCTGATTCATTATTGAATTAATCATGACCTTCATTGACTCCATAGCCCAATTATTTAAATACCTCTCACTCCACCTATTCTACCTGTTCATCTTACCCAACCAACAAAATCAACAAACCCTAAACTTAACAACTAGCCTAAAATCAACCATCTAAAGCAAACAAGAACATATCCTTTGCATCTAATAGAGAGAGCCCTCTCTGAGTCTAGGAAGGCTAGGTCCTAAGACTCCAAAGACTGGTTTCATGTTGCCCTGTCATTTGGTCTACCAATCTGCCAAATCACGGGACCCTAACATTTTGGTGATCACGGTGGGACCTTCTGAGTCAGTGAAAATCTAAGTATACCTTAGGACCTCAGAAAAACCACAAACTTCCTTATATTGGTATTTAGTTTTTGATGGCGGACAACAAGAACATCCTTAAAATAGTAAACATCATCCACCCAACGACTCCACTGGTCTTCAATAGCCCTGTTGACCCCACTAGTCCTCATAGACTCCCTTGGGAATGCATTGAGCAATCCAAATCATGTTGATGGTGGAAAAAAAAATTGAAACCTTCTACCTGGAGACTCCACAACTCTTAATAGATATAATGACTCCACTGATAGAGAAATCTAGATAGGTTGAAAAGATGCAATGACCTCTTTCTGATAAACAAAGATGGATCCATGAATGAATAGAGAGGCAAAGCTACATATGTTGATAGATACATTCAACAAACTGATCCATCTACTTGACAGGAAAGGAGAAAAATACAAGGTTAAGGTTGGTGCTGCTTATTGAAAACAACCTATAATTTTTCCTTGGGAAGAGAAAACTCAATCACTACAAGATAAGAACAACAAACAAAATATGCATAACAAGCAAGATTGAAAAGAAGAAAATGAAGAAGGTTGCCAAGTAGGTACTAGTTACTTTCCTACATCACGTGCTTCACTATTAAGAGAGCATTACAAGCAAGTTGCAAATAAAAATAGAGAGGAGTGCTCTAAATAATCAATCAGCCATCTTGAAATCACAAAATCTAGAGTAAAGGAGTCAACACATTTAGAGTCTCTACCCTTATGCTTCAATTCATTTCAGATTTTAAAAGGAAATTGGTACCCTGAGAACCTATCAGAGGCAACTTATGAATCTCATGCTCAAAGTAACTATCAAGAAAATCAAGAAGAGTTGATAGAGGATGAAACCAATCAAGAAATGAAAGAACACCCACAGGATCTCTCTAAAAACACAAGTGATGATTCATCATCTCTTATAGGTGAGGCTCAAGAAGACATTCAACCTCTCAATCAGCTTTCATAAGAGAAAGAGAACTACTGTAGTTATTTCCAAATAAAAATAAAAATGCCGCCTTTTTTAATTGAAGAAGAAATAAATCAGCTTCTAAACATGTAGACAGCCTCTAAGACTTCATATGACCAAAACATTTCTGTTCATTCTCCCGCTAATCTTGTCTACCATAAGTTAGAAAGTGAACTTGTAGATCAATTCAAAGAAAAACAATCTGATAATCCAAATTTCTTCATTGGTAACACTACTTATTTTGATGACTTTCCAAAGTTTGATCAGTCTAATGATGATGTCCTCCAAACAGAAACTAACCTTGCAGAGCAATCAATAGTTGATTTGTGGGATGAAGTTCACTATCATCAGCTTGAAAAAAGTAAGCAACCAATACAGGTCACCTATGACACTGATTAGGAAAGCCTTGAGAGTTTACAAGTGAGGAGTATCCGACTCTTTTCTCTGCTTCACTTCTGTCCATCAGAAATAACTTTCATGCAATTGGAAATCAACAGTCTTTCAATTTTGATGTTGAGTTTGAGGAGGATGATGAACTTCTTAAGAAAGTTTCCAATGAGAATCCTTTTCTTGAAATGGTTGAGGAAATCATTTGGGACATGGAATCCTCCTTAACTCCAGATTTGTAGCTACCAAGTTCCTTTGAATTACAAATTGCAGATGAAGGCATGGAAATTTATGATCACAAGAAAGTTGCTGCAATTCTTTCTCAAGAAGATTTGTTGCCAAGGAGTGCTCCTACTCATCAACATGGTGGTTTTCACACAGAACTCAGCCCACTCTATCAAAGCACATCAGGTTTGTTAGAGGTTAACATTGCCATATATGATGAATCTACCAGTTCATATGATCATGAGGAAGAGGTGGAGTTTCTTTCCCAAAAGAGTCCCAAGCATAGCCAAGTGGAAGGAGTGGTCCTGAATGAAGCTTATGTCTCAAATCGTCTAGATCAAGTATTATTCCAAGATCCATTTGTTGTTTTCCTTGATAAATCTAAAGGAGGAGTGTGTTTTTCCAAGAATAGTTTCTTGCAAAATGCGAGAAAATTTTTAAGCATTACTGTATGAAAACAAGTGAGGTGGAAGTGGCCTTTTGATTTCTTCAGCACTCTCAAAAAGTTGAAACAAGATCAATCATGGAATCATGTACTTGATTGGTTATATTGGAAAATAGAGTTCACCAAATGAATTTATATCATGTATAGGTTATATTAGGATAGATAGGTATGCAAAATAAACTCAGCCTTGTGAGCATATTTTTAGTTCTAGATTGTTTGGAAAAAATGAAAAAACACAAAAACAAAGAAAGATAGAAAAAGAGGGCAGATTTAAAGAAGAGGTACAGCTCCATACCCAAAAATAGTAATGATGAAAGTGTGCAAGCCTAAATGCCACTACTTGTGCCAAAAAATCTTGTTCAGTCATCTAGCCCATTGAGATTGCAACAAGATGATGAGCTTAGTGAAAAGAGTCGCCTTCACTAAGTGGGCCTGTAGGCTATTTTTGGCGCAAGTCTATTTTTAGACATGTTGATCATATTCTATGAGTTGTAGGATGCTATTTGTGGATGGTTGGTCAAGTTGAAAAAATAGATGGACTTCTATTTTTAGACATATTGGGCGGAATCTATTTTTAGATTTCCAGTCTAAAAATAGATATGTCGAATATTATTAACTCTTAATAATATTTGGACTATAAACATTATCTTATTCTCTTGGAGCACTTCAGTTAAGTGCACAGATGTGGCACAGGAGATGACAGAAGGAATTACACTATTCCTAAGGGTTAAGTGGAGCTATTGCATGGAGACTTCAGTTAGAACTCATGTGATAGAGTTTGGTGGAGTTATTGAGGTAGTTGGTGGAGTTGTGTTCAGTTTAACTCAGTTAGACACAGTTGAGCTAGTTGTATCTAGTCTAACTAATTGATACACTAGTGAGAGTGGTGTAAATTAATTAATAATTAATTCACTAAATATTGACTCATTAATCAACTGAAGAATACATTAGTTAACTACAGTGCATAGATAGTTTCAGTGGAGACCAGCGGAGAGATAGGTGAAAGAGCAAGTAGACTATCAGTTGTGACCATAGTGGTGCATGATCTTGCACCACACATTGATGGAGATGCCAATGAGGATTTTGCAGTGCAAGCCAGGTGGATTCGAGTTCATTCAGAGCCCATATTCAGCAGGGATTGTGCAGTAGAGGCAAGCTAGCAGGTGGCAGTGGATCGGTGCATGGATTTGCTAGATCAGGACCTGATTAGTGTGTAGCAATTGGAGATACTAAGAGCTTGTGATAAGCTTTGTATTATGATTGTTACATTATCTCTATGAAATATATTATATATATAGTTGGGGTTTTTCAGCTTTAAGCTTTCCCATAAATCACTATGTTAATGTGTGTGAATTTTTATGGTTTTAATGTGTGCATGCAATTGATTTAATTTCCGCATACGATGATCAATGGTGGAATAGATTTTATATTGTGCATGAAGTCAAATAGTGTATGATCAGGAAAATCGTAGACATATAACGCATTATTTATATAATTTCTACATGGTATCAGAGCGATATTGATCATTGGAGCAATTGCAAAGCATTGAAGCGGTTGAGTTTTGTGCTAGTGGAATTCGAATTTTTAGTAGTGTTTTCTTGGTGTCGAAGTTGAGATGTATTTCAATGGATTGCGATTGGAGTATGCCCTTGGGGTCAGCTCGAATTATATTGCATGGAAGGACAGGATGGAGGCGGTTCTGGAGGATAATGGGTTGAAGGATTTCATAGATGCAGAAATTCCAAAACCTACTTCTAGCGATGTTTCCGCACTTGATGCATGGCAAAAGAAGATAGCAAAATGTTGAAGGATTCTGTTGGAAGGTTTGAAGGATCACATGTTTTCTAGCCTTCATGGTAAAGATTCTCATTTCTTGATGTGGAAATCTTTGACAGAATTGTTCCAAAGCAAGAGCGACCAGAGGAAGTTGGCGCTCAAGGATAAGCTCGGGAAAATAAAAATGGAGAAGGGCGAGAGTATACCCAAGTACCTCACGAAGTTTATCCAGTGCAGGGATGAGCTGGGAAGTGTGGGGGTTACTGTAGATGAAGAGGAATTGGTGAGCTTGGCTCTCCTTGGGCTTTCGAAGAGTTGGCATTCCTATGAGGACTCTGTCAATGGTCGGGAGAAACTGCCAGGATGGGAGCGACTTTGGTCGAATCTTGTGTAGGAGGAGATAAGGTGGAGTACTAGGAATGGATCTTCATCGAAGAATGAAGATGAAGAAAATTTCGCTTTGGCTGCCAAAGAAAGGAAGGGGAAGAGCAAGAAAAATACTTCTCAATCCGGTGTGAAAATCAAGAAGCAGGACATGTCCAAGGTGAAGTGCTTTCACTGTCACCAACAGGGACATTACGCCACTAATTTTCCACAGAAGAAGAAAAATAAGCAGGCTGTTGGATCTTGAGCTGGAGAGGCCTTAGCCTCATAGTTTGAGCTGGAATTTTCGCTAATCGCATGCTTGGTCTCAAGTGTGATGGGTTCAGTGTGGTTTCTTGACAGTGGTGCATCTTTTCATATGACCAGAAACAAAGATTTGTTTAGTGATCTGGATGAGAAGGATCTTGGAGTGCACATCGAGATGGGCGATGATGGTAGATACAGTGCGACTGGTATCGGGACCATTTCCTTTGAGAGGGAGTCTATTAAACCTTTCATATTGAAGGATGTCATGCATGTTCCAGGATTGAAGAAGAATCTGATCTCGGTGGCCATGTTGGAAGACAAGGGATATGATGTTGTCTTTAGCGAGGGAAAGGCTTTCCTGTGCAGTAAGGCAACTGGTGAAACCCGGAGGATAGGGGTTCAAGTTAATAACCTTTATCAATTGCAGGTAGATGGCTGCGTAGCAATGGCATGCAAGGTAGAAGGAATGGTGAGCCGGGATGAGGGCAAGCCATGGCACAGGAGATTGGGCCATCTTCACCATGGTGCTTTGAAAATTTTGCAGCAGATTTCTACCAAGCTTCCCAAAGGTACACTTATGCAGTCAGATCAGTGCAAGGGATGTACTTTGGGAAAATTTGTGAAATCCACCTTTCACAAGAAGGATAGTCGCACCACGATGATCCTTGAGAGAATTCACACAGACGTGTGTGCACCTTTCTCAGTATCTTCGATAGCAAAGCATAGGTACTATGCGATATTTGTTGATGACTTTTCTCGAAAATGCTGGATCTTCTTCATGCAGAAGAAGAGCGAGACATTCTCAAAGTTCTGTGAGTTCCAGGCACTGGTGGAGAAAGAGTCGGGGAAGCAGGTGAAGGCTCTTAGGAATGACAATGGTGGTGAATTCATCTCTGGCGAATTCAAGGAATTTTGCAATGCAAAAGGAATTCGAAGAGAGCTCATAGCGCCTCATAACCCACAAAAGAATGGGGTCGTGGAGTGGAAGAACAGAATGATCGTGGGTGCTGCACGAGCGATGTTGCATGATCAGGGCCTTCCCATACACTTGTGGGCTGAAGCATGCAACATTGTGGTTTATGTGAAAAATCGTTGTCCTCATAGGATACTTGGCATGAGTACACCCGAGGAAGCGTTTTCTGGTAAGAGGCCTGATATTTCTCATTTGAAGATTTTTGTCTCACCTATTTACATTCATGTGACAAAGGATGCCAGGAAGAAGTTGGAGCCAGCCGCAGAGGTTGGGATATTTGTGGGGTACACAGATATACCCCACAACTATCGTGTGTATTTTCCAGACAGTCGGAAGACTGTTATGCGATAGGATATCAAATTTCATGAGGAGAAAGCCATGAAGTGTTCGCTTGAGAGGGAGCCACACTTGCATGCAGATGAGGAGCTATTAGTTACTAAGGATGAGCCTCAATATGTGGATCAGCCACAAGAGGAGGTTCATGGAGTGGAAGAAACCACCCATGCAGTGCCAACCATTAGAGGGTGGAAGCACACTATAGAAGCTGAGCAACTGAATCAAGATGTAGAGAATATTGTAGGATCACCTACATCACAGCGCAGACAGAGATAGTCACCTGAATGATATACTGGATACATGGCTCTGATGAGCAAGTGTATCGTGACAGAACCATCCTCTTTCAAGGAAGCTGTGGAGAACCCTGTATGGGTAGATGCCATGGTGGAAGAGTATGATTCGATTGTCAGAAACAGTGCATGGGAGATTTTCCCAAGGCCGGAAGGGAAATCAGTGGTAGGATCGAGATGGATCTACAAAGTGAAGCAAGCAACTGACGGGAGCATCGAGAAGTACAAGGCAAGATTTGTTGCCCGGGGCTTCTCACAGATTTAGGGGATCGACTATGAGGAAACCTTTGCACCTATCACAAGGTATTCTTCCATACGGAGCATCCTGGCTCTCTCAGCGTAAATGGGGTGGCACATTCATTAGATGGATGTGAAGACTACGTTCCTCAACGGAGTCATTGAGGAGGAGGTGTACATAGATCAACTCGAAGGTTTCGAGATCTTCAGCAGCAAATCGCATGTGTGCATGCTCAAAAGAGCGTTGTATGGGTTGAAACAAGCACCTCGTGCTTGGTACACACGAATAGACAATTATTTCACCAGACTTGGTTTTACCAAGAGCGAGGCGGATCCCAACCTATACTAGATAGTGGTTGAGGGTAAGTTGCTGATCATTGTACTTTATGTAGATGATTTGATACTGACCGGTGATGAACAGTTGATACACTCATACAAGGTTGATCTTGCAAAGGAGTTTGAGATGAAGGACTTGGGCCTCCTTCATTATTTCCTGGGATTGGAAATTTGGCAGCGCAGTGATGGATTGTTTATGTCTCAAGGCAAGTATGCTCGGGAGATACTGGAGAAGTTCAACATGCAAGGCTGCAAGCCTATCGACACTCCTCTTCCTGGTAGTTGGAGGAAATAGGATGCTACATCGGCAGATGTAGTGGATGCCACTGTTTACCGACAGTTGGTGGGGTCGCTTATGTATCTAGTCAATACACAACCTGACATATGTTACGCTGTTAACCAGCTTTCACAAGCTATGGTTAATCCTACCAAGCTCTTTTGGAAGGCGGGGAAGCATGTATTGAGATATCTCAGAGGCACATCGGGATATGGATTATGGTACAGACAGTCGGATGAGGTGAAGATGCATGGCTTCACAGATGCAGATTGGGTAGGGAGCCCAACGGATAGAAAGAGCACATCTGGAGGGATTTTCAGTATTGGGTCGACAACAGTTTCTTGGTACAGAAGGAAGCAGAGATCCGTGGCACTCAGTTCAGCGGAGGCCAAGTACATGGCAGCAAGTTTGGCTGCATGTGAGGCTATATGGATGAGGAAGATTCTAGTCGGGTTGTTCGGTTCACACTTAGATCCTACGGTGATATATTGTGATAATCAGAGTTGCATTAAACTCTTGGTTAATCTAGTATTTCATGATAGATCTAGACACATTGACATCTGGTATCATTGTTGAGTCTCAAATCTGCATCTTTCCTATACACCTTTCTAGACCTTTTTCATTCACCTAAACCTTCTAAGTCGTCAATATCATTGCATATTAATTGTAAAAGAGCATCTAAAATGGTTTTTAACTATGTTTTGTGTCTGCTGTTTGATTTAGATTTTTGCTCATTTAGCTGCGAAATCTTGCCACTTTCCACAGCTGCTGCAACTTTCCGCAGCCATTTTGTGAAAGTCTATGTTGCAGGTGTCTTCAGGAAAATTGAGCCACATGGGCAAGTCGGAAATGATGTGGACATGGATCGTGTCCTATTGGCTCGGGCAAATTCACCTAAGGAGGCTGTGGTCAAAGGTGGCCAAGTGGAAGTCAACCGTAGAGTCCCACGGTGACAGGACTCTGTTTCTCATCATGTGAAGATTTGTATGACCGTTTCTAATTTACGGGAGACACATCAACACCTGTACACGGCTCCATAAGCCGAATCCAACATCCACTCTTCATAGATTTACTCCTCACCGCGGCCATGATGTTGGATCTCTGGACGTGATGGTTCACGTGTCTCTATCAGCACAAACTTTAGGGAATTAGTTATATCACCTTTGTTATAAATAACGCGTTTTCATACGCATAATAGTTAGCCTCCATATAGCTTTGTAATGTAATTGCATTGCCACTGTGCTGTAATATCATTTCTCTGTTATGACTGCATTTTAATATATAAGAAGACTCTGTTTCCAAGCGTAATTCGTATTTGAAGGCTGTTGCCCGAGGCTGGTGCAGAGGGCCCCTGCACACGTTGAGGTTTTGTGCATTACTGTATAGTTTCTTGTTTTATTTCTTTAAGCTCATTGTGCCATAAGTCATTCACGTGTTTATACATTGCATCTTTCATGGTATTTATGCTTCATCTCTGTTTATAATCTTTCATGCTTTACATCTTACTTCTGTCCATAATATTTCATGTTTTATGTTAACTGATCAGTGTTCTTGTTTCAGATTTCAAATAGGAAGCCCAGGAATTTGCATATCTTTTGACTAATGACATGGAATCAATATTGTTCTGCTGCTAATTTACTTTTTGTTTAATTCCAGCACTGCTTTGTTTATTTCAGTCTTGCACATTTGTTTCAGTAGTTAGATTTAGATATATTAAATTGCTCATGTCATTTTCAGTTACCTCCGAAAGCCACAGCTGGACTGATGGTGAGGGATTGAAGTATGAGTGTGTAGTTTGATATTAGTTTACTTTCTGCAAGTTAGAAATATTAAATTGCTCATGTCATTTTCAGTTACCTCTGAAAGCCATAGCTGGACTAATGGTGAGGGATTGAATTATGAGTGTGTAGTTTGATATTAGTTTACTTTCTGCAAGTTAGAAATATTAAATTTCTCATGTCATTTTCAGTTACCTCCGAAAGCCATAGCTGGACTAATGGTGAGGGATTGAAGTATGAGTGTATAGTTTGATATTAGTTTCTTTTTCTGCAAACTAGATATCAGGTTGCTCAAGTTGTTTATGGTTACCTCTGAAAGCCATAGCTGGACTAATGGCGAGAGATCAGGATATAATTTGATGTAATTTGATTTAGATTTACTTTGTTGCAATTCTTGGATTTCTTTAAGCATAGTTTCTTTTGTATTTGGACAGCAGCAAGGATAATGAATTTCATGATCAATATTTCACTGTTTGTTTGACTAGAATAGTGATGCAATTTCATTTTCTTTGAAGAATTAATTTTTTCATTGTGTGTTTTAAAATTCTTTTGAAGTTTGGAAAATCATTAGAAGGACATCATTGTCTTGAATATTTGTCTCCATACTTGTCTTTTAGAATTTCATAAAAATCCAAAAACGACAAAAAGTAAGAGATAGGTTATCTTGCACATATAGTGCACCACACTTCATTAGGTTACGAATCCCGGATTGATAAATTAATGTAGCAATTTAGGACACACTAAATTGACCAAAAATTTTGGCGCCGTTGCCGGGGAAGTGTAACTAGGTAGCCAATTTCTTAAAAAAAAAAAAAAAAAAAAGCAAAATAATAAAATAAGGGAAAACTTGATAGCTTCTTGAAGTATGCTCTCCTCTTGCACCTAGTGTGATCTGGAGGATCAGAAAAAACAATTATTGGTTCAGTAATTTCTTAAGTATGCTCTCTTCTTGCACCTAGTGTGACCTGGAAGATCAGAAAGAGAATTATTAGCCCAACTTTTTTAAAAATAAAAATAAAAAAATGACATGCATAGAGCAAGAGATTCTAGGGGAAGGTTTATAGCTAAAGCCAAGAGTTTGATTTTTACAACTCCATCTTCTTCAAGGCATAGACAATATTCACCACCATCTACCCCTAGCCTTAAGATTTTTGGAATTGAAGGAGCAGCTGAATTAGAGGATTCTCCTATACCACCTACTAAATCTCATTTAGAAAAGGAAGAGACTCCCTCTCATCCTCCCTTGATAGAAGAACCAGAGGACTTTAGGGACTCTAAAGAAACTATCATGGCAGAGGAAATACTAGATGGATTTGGAGGTAGAGGTAGAGGTAGAGGAGGAGGAAACAATGGAGACAACAATGGTGAAGATAATAATGGAAGAAATAGGGAAGGAGACAACTTGTTTGGATTCCCTATAGTTGATGAAGAAACTCATACAACAATGAAAAATATCTCACCATCTGTCCTCCCCAACTTTATGGATTGCGAAGTGAGGATCCTGAAACATTTATGTTTGAGTTTGAAGTCGTGTGCCGAACCTATGACTATATGGAAGACTCTCAAAAACTCAAACTGTTTCCTTCAACATTGAAGGGAGCTGCTTTGAAATGGTTCATGGGATTAGCCACTCAATCTGTTAGGACTTGGAATGATATGAAACAAACATTTTTGGATAGATACTTGGATTATTGTATGCCCACCAATCACAAGGATGAGGTATTCAAAATGATGCAAAAAGAAGATGAAAATTTGGAAGATTTACTTGAAATATTTCAATACAACTTAAAAAGAGCTAAGATGAGCAACTTAGATGATGAAACTTTGAAAGCCCTCATATTAAAAGCCATTAGAGATGAATGGATAGATATTTTAAACATGATGGGGAAAGGAGACATTTCTCAACTTCCACTTCGTGACATAACAGAACTATGTGTCCATCTCTCAAGAGGAAAATCTAAAACAGGAAAAGGGCCTAGAGATCCTTCTCTTATTAGGGCTAATAAATCTGCAATTGGATCAGTAAGTAGGGAAGAGATTGGTAATATGCTTGATGAATTTAAAACTGATATCTTAGGGAGCCTTAGTGAACAACCAGACACCCTTAAAATCCAAAACAAGCAGAAAGCAGAAACAGATGCTCTAGCCATCTTTTGTCCGAAATGTAGAAAGAAACATGCTTTAAGGGAATCTCCCTTGGATGCAAAAGTTGTAGAAACATGTATAATTTTCTCAGAGAATCATGAGATCAAGGATTGTCCTTCAATTCCTGGATTCAAAGCTGTCTTTCAAGAAGACCCAAATTCAGTAGAATCTCTCTGTTTTGTTGCAAGAAGACCTTGGCAGGGACAACAAACTCAAGGGTTTAACAACCCTATGAATCTTCAAACCCCACCAAATTGGAATCCTTGGCAATAACCTTGGCCCCAACATCAAAATCCATATCAGCCATGGGTACAAGGGATGCAAAATCCTTATGGGAGATTTGCTCAATTTTATCAATATCCTCCATCTTTTCAAAATCAACAAGCTCCACAACTTCCAAACCCAAATCCACAGCTTTCATTGCCATTTCCACAACAACAACCTTCTCAACAAAATCCAAATCCTCAACTCATGCTCCCATACCAACAAAAGACAAATCAACTTCTAGCTCAGCCATTGCCAAATCCTAATAATAAAAATCCTCAGAATACTTACATGGTAGAAGGACAACAATTTCCTACCTATATGATTGTTCCTCTCAATGATGTACAACTCAGATCTGGTAGAGTATTAGAAAAACCTTCTATAGATATTCAAGAGCAAGATACCTCTGAGGAGGACTCTCTTAAAGTCAATGAGGGTTCTGAGGAAGCATCTCTTCAAAATTCAAACAGTCAAAAAGAAAAATAAAAGTTAACACCCAAAACTCCTATAGTTGAGCAACCTGCATCTTCATCTAGACCTCCTTTTCCTGAAAGACTACAAATTGACAAGGGGGTGGAAAAACAAATATTGTTGCCTAACTATGATTTTCTAGATGAATTGAATAATGTTTGTATCAAGATTCCCTTGCTACAAGCCATTCGAGAGATTCCTATTCTAGCAAAAACAATAAAGGAGTTGAGTTTCAAAAGACCAGGAAGGAAACTAAAAGACACAAGAAGAATCCACCTGGTAGGAAAAATTGCAGATATTATGATGGGAAAAATTACCATGCAGAATTATGTAGATCATGGAAATCCAATTGTCAAGACACATATAAATGGGATATAAATTCCAAACACATTGATTGACTTAGGGGCTGCTATTAACATTATGAGTAGACAGACTATGGACCAGCTAAAACTTCCTAACCTTCTTTTACACCTACTTTACTGCAACTTGCAGATCGATCAATTATTAAACCAGATGGTGTATTAGAAGATATTTCAGTCTCCTTAGATTCTTGGGAATATCCAGTAGATTTTATGATTTTGACTCCCAAGAGTAATCTAGGAGGGCACCCACTTATCTTAGGAAGATCTTGGCTAGCCACAGCTGATGCTTTCATTAGTTGTAGATCTGGAGATATGTACATTTCTAATGGTAATTCGACAAAGAAATTCAATTTGTATCCTCCAGCAAAATCAATTATAGAAGTAGGAGACAATGAATGGGTCGATGATTAGGACATTATACAACCTGTCTTTACCATTTTTGAAATCAGTGAGGATAGTCAAATTCTGAACACATTAGAAAATTTTGAGACATCTTCAGAATATGACCCCACACAATTTCAATTGGAATCTGACATAGAATATTTATCATCAAGACAAATGTCTCTTTACTCTATGGAAGAGTTTGGTAGTTCTACCATTGAGATTTTTCCAAGGAAAACATTGAATATCAACAAACATTTGGAAAAGTCCCAACAAGAAGAACTAACCAAAATCTTGCAAAAACATTCTACTGCATTTGCATGGGAGTATACTGACATGAAAGGTATTGATCCTAAGACTTGCATCCATCATATCTATATTGAAGAAAACAGTAGACCAATTAGACAACCTCAAAGAAGGATGAATCCAAATCTTAGGGAGATAGTGAAAGAAAAGCTCCAAAAACTACTCAATGTAAACTTCATTTATCCAATTTCAGATAGCCGATGGGTTTCTCCTTTGGTTATAGTACCTAAAAATAATGGTAAATGGAGGGTATGCATTGATTACAGGGAATTGAACAAAGCAACTTTGAAGGATCACTTTCCTTTTCCTTTTATCGACCAGGTATTCGATACATTAGCATGTAAAAAGTACTTTTCATTTTTGGATGCTTTTAGTGGCTATAATCAAATTCAGGTAGCACCTGAAGATCAAGATAAGACCACATTTACTTTTCCATGGGGAACTTTTGCCTATCGAGTGCTTCCTTTTGGGTTATGTAATGCACCTGCAACATTCCAAAGAGCAGTACTAGGAATTTTTTCTGATCTAATCCATGATTATGTAGAGGTTTATATGGATGATTTTACAGTTTATGGTAATTCATTTGAAGAGGCATTAGAAAATTTGGAAAAAGTTCTTATAAGATGTAAAGAAACAAACCTTTCATTAAGCCATGAAAAATCCTTTATGATGTTTACTGAAGGGATTGTTTTAGGACATCATATTTCAGGAGAAGGGATTAAGGTTGATAGATCAAAAGTTGAAGTCATCTCCAAGTTACCTATTCCAAATTTTCAAAGAGATGTTAGAATTTTTCTGGGATTTACTGGTTACTATAGAAGATTTATAGAAAACTTCACTAAAATAGCATCTCCACTCTTCAAATTGCTTACAAAAGACTGTGAATTTAAATGGGATCCTGATTGTCAATCAGCCTTTGAAACTTTGAAAACAAGAATATCTCAAGCACCTATCTTGAGAGGACCAAATTGGAAACTCCCTTTCCATATTTCTACGGATGCTTCAGATACAGCTCTAGGAGCTGTGTTGGGTCAAAAAGATTTAGTTCCTTATGCCATTTATTATACCAGTAAAAATTTGACTCCCACAGAGTTAAACTATACTATGACTGAAAAAGAGTTTTTAGTTGTTGTTCATGCAATCAATAAGTTTAGACATTATATAACAGGCTATGAAACTTTTATTCATACTGACCATTCTGCAATTAGATATTTAATGAAAAAACCTGTTACTAATGGCAGAGTGACAAGATGGCTCTTACTTTTACAAGAATTCAATATCACTGTGTTGGATAGACCAGGGAAACAAAATACAGTAGCTGATTTCTTGTCTAGGATTCAGAATACTAAAGAAGATTATCTTGTAGAGGATAAGTTTCCTGATGAATACTTGTTTGCAGTAACTATTAAGACTCCTTGGCATGCAGATATTGCTAACTATTTGGTTACAGGGAAACTGCCTTCACATTTATTTCCAAGTGAAAAACGAAAAATTATTCAGGAGAGTTCAAAATATTCATGGATTTCTAACGAATTGTTTAAAACAGGGCCAGATCTTGTGATCATAAGATGTGTCAGGGAAGATGAAATGCCTGATATTCTTAAGGCATGTCATGATGAACCATGCGGCGGACACTTTGCAGACAAAAGGACGGCCTATAAAATCCTCTCTTTAGGATATTATTGGCCTTTCCTCTTCAAAGATGCAAAACAATATGTCAAAAGGTGTGACAGCTGCGAAAGAGTAGGGAAACCTACCCTTTCAAATGAAATGCCATTGCAAACACATGTACTCATTGAACGAAAAATGGGCTTTAGATTTCATTGGACCTATTAATCCACCATCTAAGCAAAAGAAGTATATATTGGTTTGTACTGATTATGTTACTAAATGGGTAGAAGCCAAAGCATTAGTATCTGCTACTGAAAATTCAGTTGTTTATTTTCTTTATGAGGATATTTTTACTCGCTTTGGTGTTCCAAGAGAAATTGTGACAGATCAAGGAAGCCAATTCACATCCAACCTGGTGGAGAAGCTGATGGAAGAATACAAAATCAAGCATAGAAGATCTACTCCTTACCATCCACAAGCAAATGGTCAAGTGGAGTCTACCAACAAAGTTCTCGAAAGTATCATCACCAAAGCTGTTCATCTACATAGAAGAGATTGGGCAGAAAGGCTTCCTGAAGCCTTGTGGGCCTACAGAACTACATGGAGAAATACAACAGGACATTCTCCCTATGAACTTGTTTATGGGAAGGAAGTCTTGCTCCCCATTGAGTTCCAAGTCAAGACCTTCAAGATAGCAGTTTAGTTGGGGATGGACTTATCAGAAGCCCAAAAGCATAGAATGGAGCAGTTGAATGAGCTAGATGAGATCAGACAAGAAGCAATTTTAAGAACTGATCTAGTTCAATATCAAAGAGCTAAATGGCATGACAAGTACATCAAAGAGAAGAAGTTTCGAGAAGGAGATTGGGCATTGTTATTTGATTCCAAGTTTAAATATTTCCAAGGAAAATTTCAGACTCATTGGCTTGGGCCATATGAGATTGACAAGATCTTTAGCAATGGAGCGGTAAGAATCAAGACCATTGATGAGTTTCAAACTCCTCTTATTGTGAATGGCCACATATTGAAAATTTATCATAAGCCACTCTCAAAAGAGGAATTTGTCAAAATGTTTCAAGAAAATTCTGCAATCAGGCTGGTACAGAAGAATTCTTCTTCTCCACCAGCCTAGCTTTTGTTCTTTTCAGTTAAAAAAAATAAAATAAAAAATTGTATAAGCCTGAAAACCAATCACTGATTGACAGTCTTATACAGAAAATGTAGGGTGAAAATCAGGAACACCTGACACCCTATATTTTCCAAAACAAAATCTCTCTTTCATTTCACATGTTTTGTGACCACCCACTCCATTCCATTCCACTTCATTCCACTTCATTTCACTCCACTTCATTCCATTTCACTTCATTTTATCTATTTCATTCCATTTCACCAATAAAATTCTCTTTCATGACCATTTCCATTTAGTCAATTGTCATCCGTTCATTTCCATTCACCCAAATAATAGTTGTGTCAGTTTCCGCAGCTGACACCAGTTTCCGCAGCCAAAAGCAGATTTCGCAGCTACCACTTTGTTTTTCAAAACAATGTACAGTCAGATGTTATTTCCATAATCATGAAATCAAATGCAGGTATGAGGACCAATTATGAAGACATTCAAGATACCAATGAGGAGCAACTAATTGAAGACCAAGGAAAAATGGTAAGAATTCCAAGGTATGAGTAAAAATTTATTTCAAATGGCATTTAAAACACATTTTTATATAGTTATAAACCATAAGCTCCATTATGTGCAATGATTGTATTGAGAAACTCCGTAACCACTCCATGATCTCTGTACAATCCTCCCACAATCCTTGCATTCATTCTCAAACGGTCCCATAATTAAACCTCTGATCTTCACTCATACTCCGATATTCCACCTGTGACAATGAAACGTAGTTGATTTGACTACGGCTTCTTTCAACCGCATGAAATCCGTAGCCGTTGTATAAACGTGCTTACATTTATTTTGCAGCCACCAAATTTTAAAACACTGCCGGATGTGTTATACTCCTCCTATTGTTCTATTAATCTCACAACCGCATTTCCGCCGTGCTCACTGTAACCCTTCTCTGTTCCGCTTCACCCCATTTCATTCTCTGTTACGCTACAATATGTATACCCACTCTCTGATACCTACCTACAGTCTTCGTGCTCATTTCCATTCATTCAGCCGTCCTACTTCCATTGAACCCTCCTCACGTAGGCAAGTTTTTAAAGAGCAGAAAGAAGGATGAGTAAATTGTTGAGAGCAGAACCAGAGGGACCTAAATTCATGGAAGGATACCCGCAAGTCAGGGATATATTGAAGAAGGAAAAGTGGCTGCGGTTTATCCAAAAGTTTAGAGGCTACCATAAAGAGGTGACAAAAGCTTTTGCAAGGTCTTTCAATGGCCTGGAGGTAGAGATTGGAGACCTTAAGTTTACGGTGAATGAGGCATCTATAGCATCTACCACAGAACTTCTTCAAGAGGGTGAACGTTGGTTTAAGAACAAAAGCATTAGTGATGAAGCCTGGAGAGTGATTCTACATAACCCAGGTATGGACATAACTATTTTTAAAAGAGGAATTCATATTCATGCTTTGAAAGAGGAATGGGCTACTTTGCTGCTAGTTGTTCAAAAATTTATCACCTGTGAAGGCCGTTTTGGGTCAATGTATATGTACCATACCAGATTGCTGATGAAATTTCTGGATAACCAGACCCTCAATCTGCCATACTTTTTATTAAATAGTTTGAAGAAGATGTATGTGACTGTTCAGAAGCATTTAGGGGATGTAGAACCACATCTATATCACCATGGTCTTGTGAAAATTTTGATTGAAAAATAATTAAAAGAGAAGAAGGACACATGGGAAAAAATTTTGATTAGAAATTTCTTTGAGGAACCTCAAGAAATTCCTGAAGGTAGTACATCAAGAAGGAGTAAGAGAAAGAGAAAAAATGATGAAATTCAAAGTACTCCTACTACTACAGTTGAAAGAACTAGTAGGGAAGAGAGACTGTCAAAAAGGAAGAAGAAAGAAACCAAGGGTAAAAAGCCAATAACATCAAAAGAGAGAAAAAGTATTAAGGCTATGCATCAAACCCCTTCTTCCGAAGAAGATCATCAAGTGTTATCTGAGAGACTAGTTCACCTTCAAGAATAGTCATCTATGGCCAAGAAGAGAGGGAAAGGAAAACAAAAGCAAAAAGACAGTGGTCCACAGCGTGTGAGAAGAAGTTTCGGGCTTAAGGGAAAGTTGAGGAAAACGCAAACGAAAGGACCCCATTTTATTGATTTGGGAGAAGAAACATCTGAACAATCCCCAGCTGGCCATAGTCCATCTCACTCTCAGTCAAACAGTGAACCTAGTTCATTTCATTCTTAGTCAGACATTGAACATAGTCCATCCCATTCTCAGCCAGATGTTGATGTGAGCCCTTCTCAACCAGATTTTGAAGACAACTCTCCTCCATGGAATTTTGGGGACAGCCCAATAAAAATGACACCTGATATAGACCCAAAGCAGCAAGAAGTATATGATTATATATAATCTTTAGAAAAAGCAGCCACGGGTCCCAGTACTTCATCCACTCAGCCTCACATAGTACAAGATGATCTAGTCCAATCACTGAAACAATAAGTCTTTGAGCTAGAGATTTTAAATAGACACATTAAAAATGAAAATGAGACATTGAAGGAACAAAGCAAATTGGACAAAATCATTCATGATAATACCATGCTACATCTGGGACTATGGCAGAAAAAGAACAGGAAATTGAAGAAGAAATGCCAGAAGTTAAGCAGAGCACTGATTAATATCAAATTCAGATGCTTGATGAAAAAGCCCAGGATGTTAGCAACACCAAGGAAGAGGAGGAGAGGACTGGATGTACTGGCTGAAGTGTCAAGGCATATGAATTGAAGAAGGATTATCAAAATTTTGGTTGCATGAGGACATGCAACACCTTCACAGTGGGGGTATGTTGAGTCTCAAATCTGCATCTTTCCTATACACCTTTCTAGACCTTTTCATTCACCTGGACCTTCTAAGTCATCAATATCATTGCATATTAATTGTAAAAGAGCATCTAAAATGGTTTTTAACTATGTTTTGTGTCTGCTGTTTGATTTAGATTTTATGCATGTATTTGGAATCTTGCACTTTCTCCCCACTGACTACGCAACTCACCCACCATTTTGTGAAAGTCCCATGTTACTTGGGTGTCTTAGAACAAATTAGCCACACTTAGACAAGTCGAAATGATGTGGGACCCAAATGATGTGGGACATGGATCGTGTCCTATTGGCCGACTCCACTTCTATCCCGAGAGCTGTGAGGTGGTCAAAGGTGGCCAAGTGGAAGTCAACCGTAGAGTCCCACGGTGACGGGACTCTGTTTCTCATCACGTGAAGATTTGTATGACCGTTTCTAATTTACGGGAGACACATCAACACCTGTACACGGCTCCATAAGCCGAATCCAACATCCACTCTTCATAGATTTACTCCTCACTGCGACCATTATGTTGGATCTCTGGACGTGATGGTTCACGTGTCTCTATCAGCACAAACTTTAGGGAATTAGTTATATCACCTTTGTTATAAATAACGTGTTTTCATACGCATAATAGCTAGCCTCCATATAGCTCTGTAATGTAATTGCGTTGCCACTGTGCTGTAATATCATTTCTCTGTTATGACTGCATTTTAATATATAAGAAGACTCTGTTTCCAAGCGTAATTTGTATTTGAAGGCTGTTGCCCGAGGCTGGTGCAGAGGGCCCCTGCACACGCTGAGGTTTTGTGCATTACTGTATAGTTTCTTGTTTTATTTCTTTAAGTTCATTGTGCCATAAGTCATTCACGTGTTTATACATTGCATCTTTTATGGTATTTATGCTTCATCTTTGTTCATAATCTTTCATGCTTTACATTTTACTTCTGTCCATAATCTTTCATGTTTTATGTTGTTGTTAACTGATCAGTGTTCTTGTTTCAGATTACAAATAGGCAGCCCGGGAATTTGCATATCTTTTGACTAATGACATGGAATCAATATTGTTCTGCTGCTAATTTACTTTTTGTTTAATTCCAGCACTGCTTTGTTTATTTCAGTCTTGCACATTTGTTTCAGTAATTAGATTTAGATATATTAAATTGCTCATGTCATTTTCAGTTACCTCCGAAAGCCACAGCTGGACTGATGGTGAGGGATTGAAGTATGAGTGTGTAGTTTGATATTAGTTTACTTTCTGCAAGTTAGATATATTAAATTGCTCATGTCATTTTCAGTTACCTCCGAAAGCCACAGCTGGACTGATGGTGAGGGATTGAAGTATGAGTGTGTTGTTTGATATTAGTTTACTTTCTGCAAGTTAGATATATTAAATTGCTCATGTCATTTTCAGTTACCTCCGAAAGCCACAGCTGGACTGATGGTGAGGGATTGAAGTATGAGTGTGTAGTTTGATATTAGTTTCTTTTTCTGCAAATTAGATATCAGGTTGCTCAAGTTGTTTATGGTTACCTCCAAAAGCCATAGTTGGACTAATGGCGAGGGATCAGAATATAAGTTGATGTAATTTGATTTAGATTTACTTTGTTGCAATTCTTGGATTTCTTTAAGCATAGTTTCTTTTGTATTTGGACAGCAGCAAGGATAATGAATTTCATGATCAGTAGTTCACTGTTTGTTTGACTAGAATAGTGATGCAATTTCATTTTCTTTGAAGAATTAATTTTTTCATTGTGTGTTTTAAAATTATTTTGAAGTTTGGAAAATCATTAGAAGGACATCATTTTCTTGAATATTTGTCTCCATACTTGTCTTTTAGAATTTCATAAAAATCCAAAAACGACAAAAAGTAAGAGATAGGTTATCTTGCACATATAGTGCGCCACACTTCATCAGCTTACGAATCCCGGATTGATAAATTAATGTAGAAATTTAGGACACACTAAATTGACCAAACAATCATCATATCAGAGATTGTGTGCAGTGGAAGATCATGTTACTTTCTTACATTCCTACGGAGGATCATGATGATGATATCATGACGAAGGTGCTCACCAGGAGAAAATTCGAATACCATAGAGGCAGGATCGAAGTGGCAGATAATCCCTATCTTGTTGAGAGGGAGTGTTGAGATTGCAACAAGATGATTAGCTTAGTGAAAAGAGTCGCCTTCACTAACTGGGCCCGCAAGCTATTTTTGGCGCAAGTCTATTTTTAGACTATGTCTATTTTTAGACATGTCGATCATATTCTATGAGTTTCAAGATGCTATTTCTGGATGGTTGGTCAAGTTGGAAAAATATATGGACTTCTATTTTTAGACATATTGGGCGGAATCTATTTTTAGATTGCCAGTCTAAAAATAGATATGTCAAATATTATTAGCTCTTAATAATATTTGGACTATAAGAAAACATTATATTATTCTCTTGGAGCACTTGAGTTAAGTGCCTGATGTAGCCTGGTGATAGTCGCATTTCTGAGGTTTAAGTGGAGCTATTGCATGGAGACTTAGGTTAGAACTCATGTAAATTTTGACTCATGTGACGAGTTTGGTGGAGTTATTATTGAGGTAGTTGGTGGAGTTGTGTTGGAGTTTAGCAGTTGAACAGTTGAGCTAGTTGTATCTAGTCTAACTGATTGATACACTAGTGAGAGTTGTGTGAATTAATTAATAATTAATTCACTAAATATTAACTCATTAATCAACTAAAGAATACATCAGTTAACTACAGTGCATGGATAGTTTCAGTGGAGACCAGTGGAGAGATAGGTGAAAGAGCAAGTAGACTATCAGTTGTGACCATAGTGGTACATGATCTTGCACCACACATTGATGGAGATGCCAATCAGGATTGCGTAGTGCAAGCTAGGTGGATTCGAGTTCAGTGAGAGCCCATATTCAGCAGGGATTGCGTAGTAGAGGCACGCTAGCAGGTGGCAGTGGATTGGTGCATGGATTTGCTATATCAGGACCTGATTAGTGTGTAGCGATTGGAGATACTGAGAGCTTGTGATAAGATTTGTATTATTATTGTCACGTGATCTCTATGACATATATTATACAGATAGTTGGGGGTTTTCAGCTTTAAGCTTTCCCATAAATCACTGTGTTAATGTGTGTGAATTTTTATGATTTTAGTGTGTGCATGTAATTGATTTGATTTCCGCATATGATGATCAATGGTGGAATAGATTATGTATTGTGCATGAAGTCAAATAGTGTATGATCATGAGAATATTAGACATATAACGCATTAGTTATATAATTTCTACATAGCCTAATCATGGATGAACATGTTTTCAATTTATTGTTGATAGGTTAGTGAAAGAGAACTTGTCAAAGCATCTAAAATTGACTTATCAATAGGAATAGATTAGGAAGAAAAGATACTAGTTCTCCATGCTCAAATCTAAACCAAAGAGAAAAGATAGGGATGCCTAAAATATTCTAAATCATAGCCCTCATGTTTTCTAGTTTTTCATTATACAAAAATAATGCGTGTGTGCAGCTTGTCCAAATGCCACAACCCATGGCAAATCAAATTGCATAATCCTGGTTTGATCATGTTTTGAATTTCATGTCAGTAGAATAGAGAATAAAGTTTGTCAAACAGCTTAATCTTGAAAAATGATTAGAATAGGTAGAGAATAAGAGAGTTCATTAGCCTAATCTAAACTCTTGTAAGTAATAAGGGTAGAAATAGATAGTCTTTTATGCTTTCAAAATAAAATGATGTCAAGGGTTTGCCAGTCCAAGTGCACCCAAGTCAAAAAAAAATGTTAGGCAAGTAGGTTGGGTAAGTAGAGATGAAGCTGATCTAATCATGTTTTTCAGATTTATTAAGATCACAACTTCAAAGCAAACATCAGCAAGTGAAAAGAGGTAAAAATCTACCCAATGGATGAGGCACTGGTCTCCATTAAGCCAGAGGTCTAAAAGTTATGGACACATCATGAAAAGGAGCTGCCCTCCCCAAGTGGACCCACTATTAGTCATTAGTAATTTTTTCTATTTTAGATGACTAAATGATTATCCTGGATTTATACAAACAAAGTTCATGAACATTGTGAGTCATAGAAATCTCACTGCCTTCATTATCCTTAGAATAATTTTTTCACTGTTTTATCATCCCATCATGTCAAGCTCAGCTCACCCATCCCAGAAAACCCATCATGGGCTCATGTCACTCATTTTCTATATGTTTTGTCACCTTTGGCCTCAATCCTCTGTTTTTTTTCCTAACCCCTCCTCTGCTACCAAGGGCCTCCAATCAACCATCTCTATTATATCTCCAGAAATACCTCAGGCATTGATGGTCTCAAAACTATCTCTGTAAGCTCTTTAGATAAATCAAGTACATTGAATTTTGGGTTTTCAATACATCAGATTGTACAGAACTCTGTTTTACATCTAAGGATCCCAAATCAAGTTTTCAGGAAAAGGCCAACTCTAAGGAACCTTCCACTAGGTCACCTAAGGTTTCATAGGTCATAGGGTTGATTTGGTGTTCTTAAATCTCTGTTTTTACTGTGTAAACAGGCCACATTTAAAGAATAAAAAGATCAAGTAACTTGGTCCAAAACTGATCAAAATTCCATTCCAGAAAGGCCTCCTTAGCCAAAGTAAAAATTTTGCAAGGGACAACTGCCCTTGTTCACATTTCTGCAAAAATGATCAAGTTGGTCATCAGCATAAGAGATGTAAGGTAATAATATGAATCATCACAAGAAGGCATCCACGACAAAGAGAAAGGTAGCATGCTTGTATTTAAAGAGAATCTGGGTTTTGTGATTGATTGACAAGACAGTGTTGCCAAGCAAAGAAACATCACAAGGACCACCAGGACAGAAGACACCTCAACACAATCAAGGACACTGAATATTTTTAGAAATAATAAGTGAACTTGGAAGGGTTATAGAGAACTTAGAAGGCAACACTGATTATTTTTCTCTAACAGCCCTAAAACCTAAGAGTTTGGAAAGATGGACATAACAGGTCAAAAGAAGATGATAAGTCCTCCTTCATAACAGCAGAAAGAATTCAAAGGATATTCAAGGTGGTGTTTAGCATTTTTCAAAGACAACACTGCTTCACTACACCAAAGGGAGATATGGTAAAGAACATCAATATGAGGGAGCCCTAGCTTTCAAAGGTATAGTCAAAGGTCTTCAAAATGTTCAAGACAAAGAAAAAATAAGGCTAAGTGCCAAAGAAGAAAATCATGCTGAGAATAAGTTCGCTCTTGAGAAGATGAGGTGTCAAAGTCTAAACAATGACAAAGAGACCAAAAACCCTATGTTATGGCACCTGCAGAAATCAGAAGTGGCCAATGGGAAAACATGGTAAAATTGATGCACTCATCCTTGCCAAAAAGGAAATCACTATAAAAAATATCAGTAAAAGGTAAGGAACACCTGTTTTGAGTCTATTGCACTAAAAAACGTCTAAAAGGAATGAGGAAATGTTTTCAGTTTTTCAAAAGGGACAGTTTGGACAGTCCCCAAAGTTTCAAAACCAAAAAGGGGACCTGTCCATACATCAGCACACCATTACCCAAAGAAAATTACTTAAGAAAGGTTATGGGCACGTACAAAAAATTGTCAAGGGGACATTAGTGAAAATCATAAAGTGACCCAAAGAAAACATAGTAAAAGTGGGTTTATAAGTTTAATTTATCTCTCTCAAGGGGTATAAATGTGTTTCAACTTCATTTTTAAGATCATATAGCACTTGGTGAAGAGAAAGAAGCTTCAGGGAGAAAAACAGGGTTTTCTGGCCATTTTCTGGGCAAGTTTTCTGGCGCTGCGCAAATCACCGGCGCTACGCTAATACCAGCCGAAGCTACGCTAACCAGTCCTTCACCAATTAAAATTTGAATGACGTTGTGCTAATCAGCCCCAGTGCTAAGCAAATCCCAGGCGCTGCACAAACATAGGCCCGACTCGCCCGGAGACCGACGGAACATTGCACACACCCAACGTTGTGCTAACGGGCCACCCGACACTTTTGCACGACTACTCGGGCGCTATGCAAATGCAGGCCCGACTCGCCCGGAGACTGGTAGACAGTGCATGTGCCTGACGCTATGCTAACCACCATGCAGACTTGCCGGCGATGCGCTAACAGCCCGACCCGAAAGCTCGGGCAGGGCGCTGCACAAATGCAGAGAGCCTCCAAAAAAGATCAAATTTTTCTCAAGGTCAATATTTTGTCATCTACCTTGTCTCCGAAGGTTCACCACAGGCTAAACTAGTAGGTGACACTCCCTCTTTATCCCCAAGAAATTTTCAAAATTGGTTTTACATATTTTGTTCCTTTGAAGCTTTCAAACCCTAAGAGGGTAAAACCTAGGCCTTAATGCAAAACAAGACTTTGTTTTTTCTCCTCGAAATCAGTTTATTGTCATGTGAGGGTGAGTGAATCGAAGTGACTGCAATACACTTTTGAGAAGGCCTGCTAAAGCTACAATGCAACTGAACCCTAAGAACCCTAGCCTCCACACCCTTCATTCACCAAGGTTGACTTCATCACCATTTTCACCTTGCTTCACCAAACCCTATATTGTCAAAGAACATCTCCCATCATTATGTTAGGAACTGAAAACAAAATTGGCAGTGAAATTGGTCAAAGGCCTTTAAGACCAAAACATAAGGGAGGGAAGGTAAATAGGTTGGAACCTCAAAGCACAGTGGCCATCACCTCCTCTCCTAGGATCTTTTCATGTTTTTAGAATACAAGGTGTTTTCAATTTTGTGAGAAGGTTAAGCAAGTGAAGAGCTACCTTGAGCTTACAAGGCTCCTCATTCTCAAATTACACAACAAACATTCAAGCCTTGCAGGAGTGGATTTTGAGATCTCAGCAGGTGCCATCTCTGAGGCTACAAATATCCCAGCTGTGGGTGAAAAATGGTTTAAAAAGGGCAAATTGGACAAAGACTTTTTAGATCCATTTATCAAAACAAGGTATAGAGGAGGCAACAAAATAGTTTTCCCTTTTTTCACACCTCAAACACAGATTTGCATCCTTGATGATGGTTATCATGAAATTAAGGAAACAAGTACAGAGGGTGATAATCAAATTGAAGACCAAGATGACATCACAAAAGGCATTAAGGAAGGTAAGGATGATGATGGTATTGAAGGTAAAAAATACAATGATAAAACAGAGCATGAGATGACTAATGGTGATCATAATGAAGGTGAAGGATCTGGTGACAAAACTAAGGGTCTCAGTCATGATGAAGACACTACTAAAATCACCCTCACTCTTATTACATGCACATACCACAGAGGGCCAAGGAAAGTGTTTGTTGCCTCCAAAAGGCAAGGGACCTTGCCAGCTGCATCCACTCCAAGGATTGACAAGGGAAAAGAGAAGATGGACCAGGTTAAGAAACGTAAGAAAAGCAAGCTATCTACTCAAAAACCTCAATTCATTGACCTAGACATTTACACTGAAGATAAGGAAATGGCCACTAGACTGCTAATCCAAAGCAAGGATGCACAAATCAAGGAGTGGGAGAGGGATTTTGGTATGGCCCAATACATCATTCAGTATTATAAGAATGAGCACAAGCACTTCAAGAAGATAAGAAGGGGCCTGGCCCTCCAGAAAAAGATGATAAATTATTATGAAAAGAAGCACTATATATATGACTTTTTTAAGGGCTATATAGATGGTTAATCTTTTAGCTTTTTGGCCACTTTTTTTTTTATGGGATTTGTCGCATGTTATTTTATTGGGTGTTTTTTGATAAATATTTATATGCAATGACTATCCATTTTAAGATAGGTGGCAAATTTTATTTTTATTTTTTTGTTGGCCATTTTCAATTTTGCTGAAATTTCTAGCATGCTATTTTGTTGGGTTGTTATTGCATAGCATTCATTTTGGTGTGCATTTTCATAGATGTCATTTTTATTTTAGTTAATAGAATTTTATTTTTTTTGAAAATGTTTTTTATTATTTTAAATTATATAAAATTAACAAATATATATATATATATATATATATATATATATATATATATATATATATATGCTCAAATAGGCTTTACCTTGTTGGATTTGACTACTTTAATCATTTTCTTAATTATTTTTTTTGATTGGAGTGTGTAAATTTCAGGATGTCATTATATTTTCTTTGTAGCCACTACATTAATGGATGAAATTCACACCACTAACTTTCTTGCATATTTAAATCATATATTTAAATCTTACTTAAATTATTTTTTTACAAAGCACAATAAAAAAATTACTTTACAAGTTATTTTCCACAACATATGAAGATTAGAGATATAGAATTAAAAATATAAATGTTAAAACTTACATTATTGAAACTTGGCTACATTGAAATGTTGAGTTTCAAAAATATTAATGGACCAAATATGTGTCTTCTATTCATTGGATTGATTGCAATTTTATCAAATTGCCTAAATGTTAACATGGTTTTATAAAAGAAAATAATGGTTTTCCCTAAACCTATAAACCTGTAACCCATTTAACCCCCTAAACCCTAAACCTCTAAACCCTTAACCCCTAACCCCTTAAACCCTAATTCCCAACCCCTAACCAATTCAACACCCTAAACCCCTAAAAGCCTAACCCATTTAACCCCATTAACCCCTAAAATCCTTAACTGCTAAATCCCCTAACCCCCTAATCTCTAAACCAACCTTAACCCATTTAACCCCCTAAACCCTAAACTTATAACCCCTTAAACCCTAATTCCCAACTCATAACCGATTCAACCCCTTAAACACCTAAACCTCTAACCCCTTAACCCTTGACCCCTTAAACCCTAATTCCTAACCCCTAACCCATTTAACCCCCTAAACCCTAAACCTCTAAACACTTAACCCCTACCCCTAACCCGTTAAACCCCAACCCATTTAAGCCCCTAAACCCCAAAACCTCTAACCCATTTGACCCCTTAAACCCTAAACATGTAAACCCCTAACATATAAACCCCTAAACCCTAAACATATAAACCCATAAACCCTAAACATATAAAACCCTAAACATATAAACCCCTAACATATAAACCCCTAAACCCTAAACATATAAACCCCTAAAACCTTTGATTAAAACATTTAATAAAACTCTCGGCCGAGAGTTTTCTAAACTCTCAGCCTAGAGTTTTCTAAACTCTCGTCATAGAGTTTTCAAAACTCTCGGCCTAGAGTTTTCTAAACTCTCGTCCTAGAGTTTTCTAAACTCTTGGCCGAGAGTTTCATCGGGTAAACTCTCGGGGATGAAACTCTCGGGCACAAACTCTCGTCTGAGAGTTTTTTAAACTTTCGGCTGAGAGTTTGGCCACGCGGTTAAATGTAACTTTAGGTGGTTTAAACTCTCGATCGAGAGTTTTATAAATTTCTCGTTTGAGACATTATTTCGGCCGAGAGTTTCTGGTCAACGAAAAACCCAGAAAATTATGCAGTTTTCAGGAACCTGCAACTTTAGAGGGGTGGAACACCTACAAAAACAAAATGTTATATGTCGAACCAAGTACCATTAGATTCATCTCTGAATCTAGTTTCTGATGATATGAGATTTGTGGAGTTTCATTACAAAATTCAATTTTTTATTAATTTTTTATTAAACTGTGTCACTGTGGAATTTCATTGTTCGAAAAATTGCACTGAATGAAAATTCAATAACTTTCAAATGAGGAAACCAAAAAATTCAAACAAATCATATTGCATTTCCTCTCCCTGTCTACTTCAAAAGGGTACTCTCATTTTTCTTATTGACAATCACATTGAAAATAAAATCTATGGATCATAAAATGTACTGAAACATCACTGTTTTTTTGTCTTCAACCATTTCAAAAAATAATAAAAAATAGTAATTTAATCTGAAAATTACCGAAAAATAGTCTGTGCACTAGTGCAATATATGCACATTATGATGCTATGGTTTTTTTCCAAAAAATGAATAACCTTCCTTAAAAAAAGTTATGGATCATAAAGTGACTATTTATGTTTGGCTGAAAATTTCAAGTATATGTAGTTAGTAAACAATAAATTTACCCCTCTATATGTCAATATTTTTTTATTTTTTTTAAATATGGGTATGGAGGTAAGACAATTCTCTACAATTCTTGTTTTTATGTCAAATCATAATTTGCAATAAAAATATGAGTTTAGTGGAGTTGAAGTTGAAAAACATAGAAAATTACAATTTTCAATGTCAAAAAAGGGCAAAAAGTGTTTCCCAACTTCACATTTTCACCCTAAACCCAAGGGATTTATATTGAACCCTATGAATAATATTATACCCTAGGAATATGGACCCTTAGCTCAATAAACCTAAGGGATTGATATTATAAACCCAAGAGACTAATAAACGGAAGGGATTAATACTAAAATCCAAAAGGAATAATATTAGACCTAAGAGCTAAATATTATATACCCAAGGTATATAAACCCTAAGATAAATATTATAAACCCTAAAATAAGCATTGTTGAAAATTTTTAGCCATGGTTAATTTTTATATTGACGCAATCCTTTTCATTATTGGACATTGGACCATGGTTGACCATGATTTATTTTCATATTGAGACAATATTTGTTGCAATGCGACATTGAAACATGGTTTACTATTGTTAATTATCATATTGAGACAATCTTTGTCACAATGCGACGTTTGACCATGGTTTTCATAATGTGACGTTGGACAAGGAGACAATATTTGTTATAATGTGAACATGATTATTAACCATGGTTGTCATAATGTGACGTTGGACAAGGAGACAATCTTTGTTACAATGTGACCATGATTATTGACCATGGTTAACCATGGTTGACAATGATTAACATGGTTTATTTTTATATTAACACAATATTTGTCACGATGCAACGTTGGACAATGGTTAACCATGGTCGATGATGCTTGACCATGGTTTATTTTCATATTGAGACAATCTTTGTAACAATGTGAATCATGGTTGACCTTGATTTACCATGGTTTATTTTCATATTGACCATTATTGACCATGGTTGACCATGACTGATTTTCATATTGAGACAATATTTTTCACAATGTGATATTTGAATAAATATTATAAGCCCTAAAATAAACATATTTGACCATCATTGACCATGGCTAATTTTCATATCGACGCAATCTTTGTCACAATGCAATGTTAGATCATGGTTGACCATGCTTGATTTTTATATTGAGACAATATTTTTCCTCATGCATTTTTGGACCATGGTCAATTTTCATATTGAGACAATCTTTGTCGCAATGCGACGTTGGATCATGGTTAACCATGATATTATTATTTAATGTTATTGATATTAATAATTAATGTTAAAATTAATATTTATAAATACTAATAATATTAAAAGCAATATTAATATTAATATTAATAATTTATATTCAAATTAATATTAATATTTTATATTAAAAGCCTATAAATATTTAATGTTAATAATGTTAATAATACTAATTTTAAAATTTATTAATATTATTGTTAATATTATTTGTCACTATTAATATTAATATTATCATCATTATCACGAGTATTAATATAATCATTCTCATTATCATCAATATTAATATTACTTATAGCAATAATGTCAATATCATTTATAATATTAATATTATTAATTAAATGTTATTAATATGAATAATTAACACTAAAATTAAAATTGATCTAAATAATAATAATATTAATATTAATAATGAATATTAAAATTAATATTAATACTTAATATTCAAATTAAAATTAATATTAATAAGTAATATTAAAACTTAATATTAAATGTTATTAATATTTAATGTTATTAATGTTAATGATATTAATACTATTAATACTAAAATTTATTAATTAATGTTTGAGATAATGCCTCATTTAATATTCATACTACAGATTAGGGATTGGTTTGGTGTGTTGGAGGATGTTGAGAGATTCTCTCAACCTCTCCCTCCAAGAGTGGAATTAGTTGGATCTCAGCAGCACTATAAAAATTGTAATATATTCATTTGATTATGATATAGAAATTATTATTGTGTGTTCAATGGCTCTCTCCAATTTCTAATATGGTATCAGACCCTAATTGGGCTTAATCCCTCACGGGAGTGCCCAAGAAAATGAAATAATTTGAGAGAGAATTTTTATACAGAAGTAGATTAGATAGGTACTATGATAGCAAGATTTTGAGTCTCGGTTTTCTTAGTGTTCTGCCTTTTATTTTACCTTCTACTATAAGTGAAGACGTTTTATTTACTCGGCTATTTGGATGTGCTAGCAAAATGGTTATTTCCGTATTGTTTTGTATATTAAACAGATATGTAATATGGGCATGGATTCAGAAAGGTTATTGACGTCGCAGAGAATTTGAATTTCGATGGCATCACTGCCAAGTTTAAGGGTGAAGCGTTGCGTGTCTACTTGCCTCTCGTTCATATTCTGAATCAGGCACCATCTACATACAAAGTTCATTGCAGTGGAGCACCTCATGTTGCAGATGCGTCTATAAATTCAGAAGACAAGCGATGAAGTGAGCACAGATGTTCTCCGGTCCGATTTCCAGGAAATTGGGGTTGGTGTTATGTTTTTCTTTTGGTGTTCGGTTTAGCTCCTTCCACAATTCACCTTCATAGTCTTTTCTTGCAATTTTGGCTAGAGTAGAAGGAAACGAAGTGTAATTGCAGGAATTCACTTGTTATTTTGATTAAGATGATATAGATTCTAATAGTTGGCCATGCTAATTTCCACAGACAGCTCATTTTCTCCACTACAACCACGTGGTGTGCAATTCGAAGCTTCCAGTTCATCCGCAGATAGCCCATTTTCTCCTATAAATCCCGCTTCTTCCCTTCAAAACCTTCAACCTAAGTCGCTCTATCTAATTTGAAATATTGTGATATCAATTTCTTCTTCGAGGATTCTTTATTTGTCACAATGGCTCTCATTGAATCTCATATCAGGAAGGAAAATGCCATTGTAGTTAGAGGAGATGAAGGTTTGAAGATAGTCATGGATGTGATGGAATTCTTTTGCCTCCCTAGCGGCCTCATGGCAATGAAATATGTGTTGGAGGCAGGAATAGTGGAGGAGACTGGTCATGTTTGAATAAAGCAGAAGAGTGAGTGTAAACACCACTACAAGAAAGCCGACAAACATGTCAAAGTCTCAGCGAATGTGACGTGCAAGATACAGAAGTACAAGGTCAAGAACATCAAGGGTGTGATGGCTAGGGATATGCTGTTATGGATTCCTATTTGTGAAATGGATGGACTGAGGATTTTGGATGAAGTAGGTTTTTCATATTAAATCAGGATTAAAAGTGCTCTCTGGAATTTTGAAGGTGTTATACTGCCGGAGAAATTAAAGTTGCTTGTGTATTTGTTAGATATATATTATGTGACATTTGTTGTGAGATTTGTGTAGTGCAGAACCAACTATGAACAATTTTGCATAATTTAAATTAGTTGTTCTCGACGTTCTTCGGTGCCAAGAGAACAATTGGCTAATTTGATTGTGTGAATTTGTTACATGCTGATGGAACTTGTCGTTTCTTGAGGCTTCAAGAGCATCAGTTACAGGTTATACAATGAGATCCTTGTGTGTAAAGGTCACTTTGTAGGATTAATCACTGATCATATTCTCTATCCAGAATATTTTCCTATAGACTGTTGAAATTTATTCTTCGGGGTTATTTCACAGATGGAAATATTTCCATAGGATAGTTCAGTGTCAAGACTCTTCTTCGGGGGTGTCAAGAATCTTTGATCTTACAAATTCAGTATTGCTGGTCAGAAACAAATTTATTTTAAATGGGTTGAATGGTAGCTCGAAAATGGTGGAGAAAAGAGCGTTGTCTATGAGATCTCAGAGTGGGTACAAATGTTAATGAAGACCAGGGCAGACAAATGTTTGTATTAAATTAGTGTGTTCTCCATTTCTGTAATGTAGGCATTAAGGGGGGGTGTTTGAGATAATGCCTCATTTAATATTCATACTACAGATTAGGGATTGGTTTGGTGTGTTGGAGGATGTTGAGAGATTCTCTCAACCTCTCCCTCCAAGAGTGGAATTAGTTGGATCTCAGCAACACTATAAAAATTGTAATATATTCATTTGATTATGATATAGAAATTATTATTGTGTGTTCAATGGCTCTCTCCAATTTCTAATAATTAATATAATTATTAATAATATTAATAAACTAATAATAATAAATATAATTGTAAATTTAAATCTATTAATATGATTGTTAATATTAAATGTTTTTAATAGTATTTAGAGTAACAATGTTAATTCCATTGAAAATATTAATTTTATTAATTAAATTTCATTAATATTTATAAATATTAATAATATTAAAAGTAATATTCATATTAATAGTAATAGTTAACTTTAAAATTAATATTAAGATCTATAAATATTAATAATATTAAAAGTAATATTCATATTCATATTAATAATAATATTGATATTCATAATAAAAAAAATTTTGTCAAGTTGTCTATTATCCTCCAGGCTTAACCTGTGGCTTGAGGAGCCATGAGTCAAGGGCATCTAAGTCGTCAAAGTCACCAGGGGATCGCACCTGGCCTAGGCCACATTAGAACTTTAGGCGACTGGAATTTTTAGCATGTTTATTACCCCTATCACATGGCACAACCACCCCCTATGAGGTTTGATTCTGGGTCGCCTTGCTGACGAGACCCATCCTCAACCAGTTGTACTAGTGGAGCTTGACATTAATAATAATAATATTAAAATTAATATTCATATTAATAATATTAAAAGTAATGTTATTATTAATATTAAAATTAATATTAATAATATTAAAAGTAATATTTTTTTCTAAATAAGACTGATTTTATTAAAAAGCATACAGTACAAAATGTAGTTACAGTCAAGAGAGGCTAGATAGTGAGGAAGATGAAAATGATATACTATCAACCTCGGTCCTGTTACCTTACCAAGAGAGAAACAAAGAGGACCAAGAAGATAAACATGGGAACAATGAAAGGCAAACACAGGAAACTACCCAGAATGGGTTGAATCCTCAATATGACATTTATTTCCTTTATTTTTGTCAATTTAAACCCAACCGTCATGGAGCGAGTGGGCTAAATCCACTTGAAGACTATTTTTGCCTAAAGGAAGAGTTTTCTTATCTGAGTCAAAGGAGGTAGACTCATGAGTTTGTTTCTGAGCACTCGAAGGAACAGTGGGCCCCTCAGGGTTTTTTGACGGCATCTTCGTCTCCTCCATTGATACCTCCTCATCTACTTCAATCTCCTCCTCATCTGAGCTGAAGGACTCAATGTCATCCATGGGAGGCGGATCAGAGGGTTTCCAACTTTTGGAGTTTGATTTGCGATTGCTTCTCTTCTTTTGGGCAAGGAACATAGTACAAGAGTTTTGAAGATACCCTGTTTGGTGGTAGTGATGAAATTGGAACATAGTGTTCTCATAGTTCAAGGTCTATGTCCAAAGGAAGTCGATAACTTTGAGACTGATTTGATCACGCATACCTTTGCTTATGTCAATTTCAGCACAAAGCCTGCCATAGGTGTACATTCCTTCCCCCCCCCTTAGAGGGATCCGTTGCCAGAAAATGTCCCAGAGAGTTTCCAATTCCTTGGAAGACAGAAAAGTTCCATAAATGAGTAGGTAAATTTGGAAGCCTGGCCCAAATGGGAAGCTTGGTAATGACTGTCATGGAAAGGTCGAAGTCTGGAAACCAAGGGGTGAGGAATAGCCCTGCATTTCCCCAGAACCATGGACCACCAGTTAAGGCCTTTTTATAGTCCTAATTGAAAGCAAACAGAACTATGAAGAAACCCTTTGAGAAAATAATAACCTTGTTGTTATTGGTCCAAGTGGAATGAATCCATTGCTATAGATCGGTTGTGTGAGGCCATAATCCATTGAATCGGAAAATGATTGCAGATTCTACATACATTTGATATTCGTTTTCAAGTTCCGGGTGGGAAATTTCTGCAAAGGGATCATCCTCCAATTTATCAACCAGAAAAGGCTTTGGAGCCTCATAGGGTCGAGCAACTTTCTTGGGATGTTGTGCATGAACAACATCCTTACAAGAGAAGGCTTGAGTGGAAGATGTCTGCCCGAGTGCCCCTTCTCACAGACGAAGGGCTAAAACCACATAGGCATATTTTTCAATATTATAAAATTAGAGTGGAAGAGTGTCCTCTAGTTGTAACCTTCATACAGAAATCGCTGAATGGGAGAAGGAATCCCCAGCTTGATTTCTAGGGTATGCGAGAGGTTTTTCACCAGATCCGTTGAGCTAACCCAAAGAAGAATGGATTTTCCAAAGAGAAGAGAGATCTAAATCTGAAAAGAGGGGGATAGAATATCTGGGGATCCCTGGCTACTAGAGCTTATCCATGAGGCCAGAATGTCGAGCCCTGATGGCTCACTTCTACACAAGGCTTCCATTTTACATTTTTTGTGTCCCCTTGTGAGATGGTCGCCCTGGCACATAAACCATGGGGTCACATGGTGGAATGAAGTGCCATTGAAGTGCATAGGCTGGTCGAAATAGTCATTACCTTTCTCACTGATAAACAACGTGTGGGGGTTCACGGATCTCTTTAGCTTCACCTCGGGATAGAGATCCATCCCGATCCGACCCATATGGCAATCGTCATCTTGCATGTTATGGAAAATCTCTACCGTGTCTCCAGAAAATTTTCTCTCAAAGATAGGCTTGTGAAGAACCAAAGGCGCACTTGGAGTCTGGATGCCATGAGCCTCAAGGCCGAACTGGGGCTTGACGGAAACGATGGGTAGAGAGAAGCATACGAAAACCCTAGAGTTCTTCTTGACACATTTTCTCCAGAATTTTTCTTTGTTAGCAAGATCATATTAAAAGTAATATTAATATTGGTATTCATATTAATTAATATTAATATTAATAATAAATATTCAAATTATTATTAATAATTAAAATTAATATCAAATTTTATTAATATTGTTGTTAATGTTAATATTATTTATCTTTATTAATATTAATATTATGTATATTAATAATTTTAATGTCATTAATAATATTAATATTATTAATTAAGTGTTATTAATATTAATAATATTAAAAATACTATTAATATTAATTATTAATTAGATATTATTTTTTTGGATTCAAATGTGTCATTGGGTGATGCTCACAGGGGTAAAGAAGTGAGATTGAAACTAGTGAAATAAATCGCATAATGTACATCACTTCCAGGACTTACACCCGGTAACCAGGATTTCCATGGAGGTCACCCATCCTATATTGCATCTAGCTCAAGTGCGCTTAACTATAGAATTTTTCCCACAGTCAAGCCCACTTATCTTGCTACCACATTTGCACTGTGAAAACCCCTCAATATTCATTATTAATATTATTAATAATATTAAACCTACCCCGGATGCGGGTGTTTAAGGGGCTCTGTACGTCGACGCGTGGACAGACATGGTGGGATGGTGTGTTTCTATGTCAAATAGCTAGTTTCTCCTACGTGGGCAGCTTTTCACTGTTTGTGTGACTTTGAACAGGGTAATAGGTCTAGTTTTTGAAAATTTTTGGTTAGCCATCAGCTTTTTAATTGACAGATTGCCGCTTCAATGGGCAAGATCTTTGGAGGCTGAGACCTCTCTGTAATTTTTGTATCAATAATAGGAGTAGACCAATTCAGAAGAAATAAAAATAAAAAAAAATAAATAAATATTAAACCTAATATTTTTATTAAAAATAATATTAATCTTAATGTTAATATTAATAATAATATTAAAATTCAAATTTATAACTACGAATAATATTAAAAGAAATATTAATATTTTTATTCATATTAATTAATATTAATAATAATAATAAATATTCAAATCATTATTAATAATTAATACTAGAATTTCGGGGGGGGGCAACTCAATTCTTTATTCGAGAAATGTGAAATTGTTGTAACTTGAAAGACCCAGGTTCAAATCCCCCTGTTGTGATCTGTGATGTGGGGAGGAGGACAATTCATAGCCCACCAGAATTTTTCTAGAAGTTACGTGTGAGGCGGGCTGCTTGGTTCCTCTGGGTTAAAAAAAATATAATAATAATAATAATTAATACTAGAAAAAAAATTAATATGAGAATTTATTAATATTGTTGTTAATACTAAATGTTGTTAATATTATTTATCAATTTTAATATTAATATTATCTATAGTAATAATGTTAATATCATTAATAATATTAATGATATTAATTGAATATTATTAATATGAATAATTAACATTAAAAATAATATTAAAAAATTATTATATTGTTATTCATATTAATTAATATTAATATTAATAATGAATATTCAAATTAATATTAATATTAAAATTTTCAAGTCTTACTAGCACAACCGATTGAGGATAGGCCTCGTCGGAAGGGTGACCTACGATAAAACCTCACAGAGGTTGTTGCGTCAGTGTTAGGTGGAGGTAACAAGTTAAACCTAGTTAGCTTAGTGTTGGTGTGGCCTAGGTTAGGTGCGATGCCTGAGTGATTTTGATGGCTTAGATGCCCCTGGGTCATGATTTTTCAAGCCACAGATCAAGCCTGATGTAATCTTTGATGAAATCAGACTACTTGATAAACAAACAAAAAAATATATTAAAATTAAAATTAATATTAAACTTATTATTAGTATTAATATTAATACTAAAATTAAAATAACTTAAATTTATATTATATATTATAACGTATAATAATCCAACCTACCTAAGTTATATGTTATATATTATAACATAAAACTATTATTGTTTTTTTTGTAAACCTAGTAGTACTTCTCTATTCATTTTCTATAAAGAAAGTTACAAAAATATGTGTTCCCATTTTCCTCAACCTGCCCGAAGGAAACCAAGTCTGTTGGTCATCTGTTTGCATTAAACGCCATCCAAAATTTAAATGTTTAGAGCATATTCAAATGAATTTTAGAGCCTATACTTTCTAGTATCATGCTGCATCTACTGTAACATATGATTCTAATCAAGTAAAAGCTATCTGACATCATAATGACATAATAAAAAAAATCATTGAAACTGCAATCATCTAGTCATCAAAGCAATCTACTGGTGTCAGATCCCTTGTGCTTGAGCCTGGAATTTCTTGATTTTTCATACTATGCAACATCTTCTCCATGCGACCCAGCTTGAAATTTTTGTGGAACAACTACACCTGTACCGAATGAACTTCCCTTTGGATCACCTGCAAACTTGGTTCATCTGCCCTATTCTGTGGAAATCCCTGTTGGACTAGTTCCTCGTGGTGCTGTGGAGTATAAAAGCTCAGATAAACCGAAAATGTATATATATATATATATATATATATATATATATATATATATATATATATATATATATATATATATATATATATATATATATATTAATATATTATTGATAAAAGATGAGATAATTACAATGGGGAATGACCAAGGCTTTAAATAAAGCCTTAAGGTGTCCCTTGGTGAAGGGGCATGATCTTTTATCATGCCCTTTTGCATAAATAAACCTAAAATAATTACATTTAATAATAATTAGTAAATTGTACATAACATTGCCTCTCTCTAAAAAGATACTTTGTCCTCAAAGCATACGTAATGATGATGGATGTTGTTGACAAAATTATTTGGTGCCCTAATATGCGAGCTCTTTCTTTGTGAGATGACCCCACATTTTAAAATATCTTGGATTATCTTCTCAATTTAAATGTTTTGGTGATGCGAATAGTGATATGGCTTGATGTTGACAGGGTCTGATCCTGCTTTGACTTCTATTGTATGTTCAATTTACCTATTAGGAGGAATTTTTAGGGGAAGGTCTTGGAATACTTTTTCGTGCTTCTAAATTACCCCTCGTACTACTGGTAACCCTTCACTGATCATTTTTGCAGATAACATTTCCAACTGATGACATTGTACTATATAGGTTGGCGCTCCTTTTTGAATCATTTTCATTATCTGGAATGACGACACGATTTGATTTTTTGGTGCTTCGAATCCATATAACTTGTGCTTCTGCCCTGTCAACTTAAAGCTTATAAACTGCTTTTGATGGTTGGCAGAATAAGTACCTAAATTTTGTAGGCACTGGATTCCTAATACCACATCCACTCCCCTTAATGGTATAGTGTAGAATGGAGATTCTAGATTAAAGTCTTGAATCTGAAATTTGGCCTTATGGCATTTCCCTACCTCCTCAATATTTTTACCATCGGCCACCATTACCTTCATATTAGGCATGGGAAAAGTAAATATGTTTAGTCTTTTTCCCATGGTTGAATCTAAAAAATTGTGGGTGCTGCCGGTGTCGATGAGAACCATTACGTTATTCTTCTTAAAATGTCCTTTTAATTTTACTGTTTGAGGTTGTGATATACCTGTCATAGCTAATAATGACACTTGCGGAATGCGTTCATCATATATTTCTGGAGAGAAATCTGGGGAGTATTCCATTCCTTCTACATCAGAATCATCATTGTTAGATTCATTAGTTGCTTAACAGTTATATAGATTCTTTGTCTCTTTTCCTTTAGTGCACCTATGGTTAGGGTCCCACTTCTCGCCGCAACGTTTGCACTTTCCCTCTCTCATCCTTTGTATTTCCACGTTAGATTTTTCTCCTTCATGAAGATGGGGTGGGACATATTTTGTGTTATCTATATTTTCAGATGGAGGAAATCTTCGTCTCGAATATACTCTTTCCGGTTTTGACCAAACTAACTTTTCGAATTTCTTTTCAGTAGCTTTTTCTTTTTGTCTTGCTAGTTCTATCGATGTAATGTCATGAAGCTCAAGCTCTACTTGTATATGGGTTTTAAATCCCAAAATGAAAGACTAGACTAAACGATATTCTGACAATCCAGGTACTTGTGTTGCTAAGGTCTCCCATTCTCGAGTGTACTCATCAACATCTCCTTTTTGGCACAATTTGATGAATGTTGAGAAGAACTCTTCTTCCTTGATTCCTTGGAATATTTTAAATAAGGCATCCTTAAATTTCCTCCAAATAATAGAAAGCGTCGTCTTTTTACACCACATATACCAATTATATGCTTCTCCTTCCATTTTCATGGAATCGTGCTTAATTTTTTCATCATCACTGTCAATGTCGTAAATCTGAAAATATTATTCAACTTTATTAAGCCATGCAACATTGCCTTTTTCGTTACCATCAAACTTAGGTAGCTTGATTTTTTCTCTTCATTGATATGCTACTAATGGTCGAATGAAAAAAGGATTTTGATTGTTGAATGCATTCCAGAGCTACTTATTATGAAATTTTGCATTACTATATTCTTGATGGTGTGGGGATGATGTTTTGTGAGAGTCAGTTTTTCCATGATGATCTTTTGAATTCCCTGAATAGGGTGAACTGTTCTGTGGATTATGTCCACTATTCGGGAATAATTGTTCTTGGGTATTCATCTTGTCACAAATGGCGTTTAGCTTCTGCATTGCTTTGTTATGATTGTCTGTGGACTCGCTATGGTTTTTCCAAATTTGTCTTTCTATCCGATTTGTCATGTCTTGAAGTTTTTTGATGTCATTAGAATGTCCCTTAACCTTATCCTCAAGATCGAGTAATTTTTTAGTGAATTCATCGGAGTTATTGATATTACTCTCAAGATCGATCAACCTTTTGTTGAAATCGACCATCGACATTGATGAAGACATCGAGCGTGTATGAGGTGATGTATATTTATCTACCAGTTTTTTTTAAATAATAATAATAATTATTATTATTATTTTATTATATATATAATTACTAATTTTAAAATATATATATATATATATATATATATATATATATATATATTATATAACTATTAATCAACCTTCTACTTCTTCTTTTTTTGTTTTTTTTAAATCAAATCAAATCTAATTGAAATTTTATATAAAAAGTAATTAGAATTGATTAAATTTCATATAAAAAATAATTAAATTTATTTATTTTATATGATTATTGTAACTATATGAATTATATAGTTAATATGAAGTGTCACGACTGGCTAAGAAAAGGCGGCGACTTAATCAAGTCCTACGTGGATTTTAACTATGGAAGAAGGTCATGGGGAAATGCTTAGAGGGAGACGATTGCGGTAACAACAAGGTGGAAGACAACAGAAAGAAGAAGGCAGCGAGAACATAGATATGGTGGGAAGTGTGGCGGAAGTTTTGAGGAAGATATGTGCAGTGGGGAATGGAACAACGGATGGATGAAGGTGTGGCTTACAAATTTTATGATGGGGAGGTTTACGATGGCAGAGGGAAAATGGGGATGACAGTGGCGAAAAGAGGAATGGCAGACGATGGCCGGCGGAGGGAAGATGACGTCAAGGGATTTTGCAGAAGGGACGGCAGAGAGCAGAGGAAGATGATGGCAGTCAGCAAAAGGGACGGCGGATGGAAGGGACGGCAGAATAGGAGAGTGGTCGAGGTGAGGGGTGGAGGAATTTCATGGAGTAGATGGAAGACATTGATGACGGATGGTGACAGTGCGGTGGAACAATGGAAGGAAGAAGGGCAGTGGGAAGGTCAGGAATGTAGTTGGGAAATGCAAAAGATTGGACAGGAGACAGACGTAGTAGGTCGAGGAAGAAGATTGGTGATGTTGGGTGTATGGGTCAGAAATTGTGGGACTTGCAACTTCGTTGTTGTGTGGCGGTAGGAAATGTGGTGTTTCTTCCAGGCGAGAAGATCGTTGCTCTGATACCAATGGAGTATAAAAACTCAGATAAACCGAAAATGTATATATATATATATATATATATATATATATATATATATATATATATATATATATATATATATATATATATATATTATTATGTTTAGATGATTATAAAATGTGAAACGGGATGCTTTAAGAAGCCTTTATGTTCCCTGAGGAAGGGAGCATGATCTTTGATCATTCCCTTTTACTTAAATAAACCTAAAATAATTACATTTAATAATAATTAGTAAATTGTACATAACATGCCGAATTTTTTCTGACAGTGCTCTTGCCAACAAATTTTTCATTATCTAGTAAGTATGAATGACTTATCTAAATAGAGACATCTTGCCTCTTTTGTTTCCTAGGTCAATCAAAAGAGATTCCCATGCCTCTTCCTGCATTTTTTTCCATGCCCGCTCTGTCTCTCAACCCAGTCTCCCACTCGTATATTTCAGCTTTCACCGGGGCGGGTGAGCCTTTGCTGTATGTATAAATAATATTTTGCATTATCTCCACCCCATATTTTCTTCCCCTTTTTCGAGGGGCCAACTCATGCTCGTTTCATCCGGCCTTTTCCCTTTTCAATAGTCCTTTCAGCTTTCACGACCCTTCCTTCGAGCATCCACTTCTTTCTTCATTTTCTTGATCTCGTTAGTTGTGGCTCACAACCCAGCCGTGACGAACCACTCCTCCTGTTTATCCATCCAAACAGTGGTCATAGCCATGGTCGCTCATCTTTCTATATGGCCTGTAGAGACAACACGGCCCCAAATTAAGTTAGCGATGGTGCTCTACCATAAGTCCATGCCCCAATTCCCTCGGTCCATTTCCCTGTTGGAAAAAAGTAGTTTTGCAGGAGTCATAGGTTTGCAGGGTAGCATCCTAGTAGGGGACCCCCCATTCCTACCCATAATCTAACAGTAACCCTTCCCCCTCTAGCCATATTCTCTTCTAACTCTCCAAGGCCTAACTTGGTCTATATATTGGGTCGCCTCACACCTCATTCTACTTCATATCCCACTGGATTGCTTCCCTCTTTCATAGGGTTTGCTTCGCATGCCCAGCAAGCCTCCCAAATCTTCGAGGAGGTATCCTCCCCCCCTTCCCCTCTCACCAACATCTCATCCTCTCCCCCTCCCAAAGAAATTCTACTCGCAATGCCAAGCAAGTTGGTTCAATGCTACCATGCAGCAGATAGCATGGGATCCTCAAAATTATGAGGGAAATCAACAACAAGGGTTCTCTCCACGCTTAAGGGATGAAAGGGGATTTTTTGTAGGGGTTTAACTAGTAGAAAAACAATACCGAGGGCCATACATATATTGTGCATGTGCCCATTGAGAATGATAGTAAACCTATCTGACTTTGACGTTGCAAAACAATTCATTATACAGACTAAAACCATTCCAGCCATCTTTACTATCAGAACCCACTGAGATCGCATATGACTCTCTATGACATCAATCACATTGAAGGTATCGGAAACATACCGTCATTTACACTGGCGCTGCTGATCTCCCAAGCTCCTCTCCTGTTGCAGGCTCTACCTCCTTCCCATTCTGCTATAGAAAATGGGTGGTTGCATGCACTGCATTCCTTCCTTACTCTCCCAATTGCCACCCTTTTCCTTTGATGGGTGCCAACTAGCCCACCTCCTACCCGTCATGTCCCTCATTACTTCACTCATGTGGCAGCTTTGGTTTACCCACTGACCTTCCTCTATCTCTCTGCTTGGCCCATAATCCATGTGGGGGATGTCCGGAACCTCTTACTTGTTCACACCCCGATCGAGGGTAACATAAAAGTATTATTAAGTTTAAAAATTATAATCATTATCATATCTTAAAAGGTAAAATTATTATCATAATTTTTTTTCAATTCCCATAAATCAAAACCGTGTTAATATTGGTTAAACTATTGCTATAAGTTTTTTCATTTAGTTCTAAAGAAATCAAAACCATATTAATATTGGAAAAAGATAAAACGATTATTCTATTTTTTAGTTGGGTAAATTGTTTTAAAATCGGTTTTAAAGCCATGTTAATATATTGGTAGTTTTACCAAATTGTAATCATTCAGGGTTAATGAATCGAACTAGATTTTTGAAACACACATTTACAAGTGTAACGCAATAAAATATGATTTTAATGCAGCCAAGTTTCAATAATATAGGTTTTAATATTTTTATTTTTAATTAAATTTATATAATATTCAACATCTTTAAATTTAAACCATCCGATCAAAAAATTTAATTAAGAAAATCATTAAAGTGGTCAATTCCAATAAGGGGGGAACCTATGAGTGTAATTAATATTAGGGTTTAAAATTAGGGACTATAATATTTACCTTAAGGTTTACATATTTAGGTTTATAATATTAATTTCTTGCGTTTAATAGTATTCCCATGGGTTCATAACCCCTTGGGTTTATTAGTCCCTTTCTTTTATAATATCAATCCCATAGGTTTATTAATCTAAGATTTCATATTCCTAGGGTATAATGTCATTCATAAGATTTATAATTTTAATATTAGGGTTTAATTTAAATCTCTTGTGTTTATAATCCATTGGATTTATAATACAAATTCTTTGGGCTTATTAATCCCTTGGTTTATCTTAGGTTTAATATTAATATTAATCTCTTAGATTTATTTTCAGTTTAATATTAAAACTTGGTGATCCAAATGGAAAATGGCATCCACTCATGGTATTCATCCACCCATGTTATCCATCCACCCATGGTATTGTAAATGGCATCGACCCATGGTATTCATCCACCCATTGTATTTATTCGCCCATGGTATTGTAAGTGACATCTATCCATGATATTCATTCAACCATGGTATGTATCCACCCATGGTATTCATCCACACATGGAATTTACCCATGGTATTGTAAGTGGTATGTACCCATGGGATTGACCCATGGTATCCACCTATGGTATCTACCCATGGTATTGTAACTAAAAAAAAGGCTATAATTAACAAGCCTCACTTTGTAAAAGGATATATTTCCCACCATAATGTAGCTTCTACAATTATTCTTTGTTTTATTAAAAAAGAGAGTAACTGTAGAAGCTACATTGTGGTGGACAATCTATCCTTTTACAAAGTGAGGCTTGTTATTTATAACCTTTTTTCGAGTTACAATACCATGGGTAGATACCATAAGTGGATACCATGGGTTAATACCATGGGTAGATACCACTTACAATACCATGGGTAAATTCCATGTGTAGATGAATACCATGGGTGGATACATACCATGGGTGAATTAATATCATGGCTAGATGTCACTTACAATACCATGGGTGAATAAATACAATGGGTGGATGAATACGATGGATCGATGCCATTTACAATACCATGGATAAATTCCATGGGTGGATGGATAATATGGGTGGATGAATACCATGGGTGGATGCCATTTTCCATTCGGATCAATTAATGACCTCCATCATATGCAGAAAGAGACCCTGGACTGTATGGAAGGACACTAGTGTCAACAATGACATGAAAATGACCATATTCGTGCCCTAGAGATTCCGGTGGAACACATTTATTACCATATTCATGAATGCCTTGCTCTCTTTGTTGCACCTCTCGCATTCCCTCCCAATCATTAGGGGAATTTTGAGGTCTAAAATGTGCCTCCTAAGAAAAATGTACAACAAAAATAAACTTTATAAGAACCAATAGTATTCAAGTTGATGATGTCAACCATGGGGGATGATTCACCATTTTTTAAGTAAAAGGGTAAAAATATTAAAAAATAATAAAATAATAAAACTACTTTTTCAACTCGTATTTTCAACTTATCTCCCAATTTTTTTACTCAAATTTCGAGCAAGATTACTCTTTGGATGCAAAATTTAATTCCTCATCTAAGGAGTACCCATGTTGCATACTTTCGATGGACCCTGCTACATGAAAAATGAGAAATACATTAAAAAAAACGTGATTACAATCACCATTTTCATGTATTTCTCATTTTTTGTATAGCAGGACCCATCGAAAGTATGCAACATGGGTACTCCTTGGATGAGGAATTAAATTTTGCATCCAACGAGTACTCCCGCTCGAAATTTGAGTAAAACCTTTGGGCGATAAGTAGAAAATATGAGTTGAAAAAGTAGTTTTTTCTTTTTTCTATCTAAAATTTGATGATGTAATCAAATCTGATTTTATTATTTCCACTATTATTTTATAATTTCCTTAAGAGGCCCATTTTAGACCTCAAAATTCCCCTAATGCCCCCTCCATAATGTGTAATTTCAAGATATGTAATTTTGGTCTTTTTGTGCCGACAATAACCAAAGACACCAACTGTCTTGGCTCCTCTTCAGACATCTTACTATTTAGAGCAAGGATTGTGTCAGCTCCTAAGCCTGTGTCGCTGTATTTAGTTGCAGTGGTGTTGTATTTTGTTGGCACTTATTCTATGATAATATAATGAATTTTTTTACCGACAAAAAAAATAAAAATACAAGGGAATAATGTTAAATCCAAGAGATTAATATTTTAAACCCAAGGTATATAAATCCTAAGATAAATATTATACACTCTAAAATGATTATGGTTTACCATGGTTGATTTTCATATTGAGAAAATATTGATTTTCATATTAATCTAAGGGATGATATTTCAGGGGTATAATATTATTTATAAGGTTAATACTATTAATCATAAGGTTTAATATAAATCCCTTGAGTTTATACTCATTGTCGACCATGGTCAACCATGGTCCAGTGTCACATTTTGAGAAAGATTGCCTCAATATGAAAATCAACCATGGTCAACCATTGTCCAACATAGCGTTGTGAGAAAGATTGTATTAATATGAAAATCAATCATGGTCAGTCATGGGGAAGATTTTGTCAATATGAAAATCATTCGTGCTCACCATGTTCAACCATGTTGATCTTAGGGTTTATAATTTTTATCATAGGGTTTATATTCCTTGGGATTATAATATTTATCCCTTGGGCATATAATATCTTGATATTTTAATATCAATCCCTTAGGTTTATTATTCCCTTGAGTTTATTTATCTTAGGGTTTATATACATTGGGTTTATAGTATTAATCTCTTCGATTTAATATTATTCTCTTTTTTTTATAACACCTCGGGGTTTTAGAATTAATCCCTTGCGTTTATCAATATAAGGGTTCATTTTCTTAGGGTTTAATGTTATTCATAAGGTTTATAATATTAATCATAGGGTTTATGTTCCTTGGTTTATAATACTTTATCATAGGATTTTCTTAATATGAAAATCAATCAAATTCAACCATTGTCCAATATCACATTGTGACAAAATTGTCTCAATATGAAAATCAACCATGGTCAACCATGGTTAAATGTCGCATTGTGAAAAAAATTGTCTCTTGGTCCAACATCACATTGTGACAACCATGGTCATCCATGGTTAAACATGGTATAATTTCGCATTGTGACACATATTGTCTCAATACGAAAATAAACCATGGTCAACCATCATTCAATGTCACATTGTGAGAATGGTTACTTATAATATTTATCATACAGTTTATATACGTTGGCTTATAATATTTATCTTAGAGTTTTTGTAGGATTTTCTCAATATGAAAATAAATCATGGTCAACATTGGCAAAACATGGTCAATTATGGACATTCATGGTTAACCATGGTCAACAATGGTCCAATGTCAAATTGTGGCAAAGATTGCCTTAATATGAAAATCAACCATGGTAAATCATGGTCAACGATGGTCCAATGACACATTGTGATAAATATTGTCTCAATATGAAAATAAACCAGGGTCAACCAAGGTTAATAACCATTGTCACATTGTGACAACCATGGTCATCCATGGTCAACCATGGTCCAATCTCGCATTGTGACAAAGATTGTCTCAATATGAAAATCCACCATCGTCCAACCTCGCATTGTGATAAAGATTGTGTCAATATGAAAATCAACTATGGTCAACCATGGTCATTCATGTTTATTTTAGGGTTCATCATATTTATCTTAGCGTTTATATACCTTAGTTTTATAATATCAATCCCTTAGGTTTAATATTATTCCCTTGGGTTTATGATCCCTTTAGTTTTTAGTATTAATCCCCTAGGTTTATAATATCAATTCCTTGGGTTTATAATCATGTTCAACCATGCTCAACCATGGTCCAACGTCATATTGTGACAAATATTGTCTCAATGGGTGAAAATGTGAAGCTGGGTTACACTTTTTGCCCTTTTTTGAGAAAAAATTTTCATTTTTTTCGGTTCTTCAACTTTCTGCAAACTATAACAATTTTTCTGTGTAGAATTTCATTTTGCGATAAAAATAAAAGTTGTGAGAAATTTTTTTAGCTTTCTATTAATTATTTTTTGATATTTTTTTATGTAGATTTGATATGTCAACTTAGCGTTTCTTTGAGTGTGTGTTTCTTAACAATCAAAGGATTCATAAGAAGTCATGTTATGACGCAATGTTGTATTCATTGAAAATTTGTGTTTTTGAAAAAAAAAATGTGTTACAACAATCTAGACAGAGTCTACTTTGTTTTCACCATATTTACAAAGCCAATGGATGCATATCATAATTACTAGAATTTTTTGAACTGGTCCAATACGAAAAACTGTGTATTTTGGATATGTTTCACGTCGCAAGAAATTTCTTAACATATAAGCTATAAACTAAAAATATAAAAGCTACCCATTAGAGACGACGGACCAATGTAATGCCCCATAATTTTTTCAATTTTTTTTACAATGTATTTTGGGAGATACAAAATTTTGATTTCACTGAATCACAATGACCCTCAGAAATTGTTTGCACCCATTTTATTAGAAAAATAATTAAAATTATTAAACGTTTATGAAATTCCATAAAAGTTATAATTCCTGAAAGTAGATTCAATTGTGAAAATGCTTTTCTTGGTTCTGACAATTAATTAACAACCTTTCATGGAGTTTAATCATTCCAAAGTTGCAGAACCATATTCAGAGCCTAGTTTTTGTGTAATTGATGACGCGTTAGTTCGGCTTTTTCTCTTAAGACTCGTTAAATCTAACGTCTTAATAGTTCCGCCGAACTTTTGATCAAAAGTTCGGCCGAACTATGGTATAACTCTCCGTCGGCCGGAGACTTTTGTGGAGCCCCCTACTAAAACACATTTCGCATCAATATAAATTGCCGCCAAATGATTCACAATTTTCTCACATTTCGCACACTTCTCATTTTACAAAGATCTTGGTTTGGGTTCAAAAATTTTCTTCAAAGTTTGGATTTAAGAGCATTTCTTGGTTGATTTTACAATTTTGGGTTTAAAGAATTTTTTTGGAGGACATTTCTTAGAAGCGGCGTGATTTTGGCAAAAATTGTAAAAAATTTCTTGGACGTACATTCAAAAGACATTTCTTGGAGGTATGTACGTGTTTTGAGTTGAAGTAAATATTTTGAGCTTCGTTTCATTTTTATAAGACATTTTTCTCTCGAATTTTTTAAAGTAAGTGTTTTGGATTGGAATATGTATTTTTTGCAAAAAATTTACACTGAATTTTTTTAAATTAAATTTTTTGTGATATTTTTTGTAATTGAGTTATTGTCCAATTTTTTGAAGGAAATTTTTTGAACTTCATACCTTATTATCATGGGAAATCGAAGAACTTGTGCGAGAAAATATGATCGAAAAAGAGACCCTGAGACACGTAGAGAAGAGACTAGACAATCTCGCAAAAGAAAGTTAGAAGCTCTCTCAAATATTGAAGAGGAAAATCAACCTCAAACAGAAATTGAAGCAGGTATGTAAATGTAAATATTATGATCTATTGATATATATTTAAAATTTTCCTAATGTAAAATGTTAAGCTTAATTTTTATTTGATGAACTAGTTTGAAAAATATTTTGTTTAATGTAAACAGACAGAGATATTCCTCAAAATATTGAAGAAGAAAATCAAACTCAAGTAGAAATTGAAGCAGGTATGTAAATGTAAATATTATGATCTATTGATATATTTTTAAAATTTTCCCAATGTAAAATGTGAAGCTTAATTTTTATTTGATGAACTAGTTTGAAAAATATTTTGTTTAATATAAACAGACAAAGATATTCCTCAAAATATTGAAGAAGAAAATCAACCTCAAGCAGAAATTGAAGCAAGTATGTAAATATTATGATCTATTGATATATTTAAAACTTTCCTATTATGTAAAATGTGAAGCTTAATTTTTATTTGATGAACTAGTTTGAAAAATATTTTGTTTAATGTAAACAGACAGAGATACTCCTCAAAATATTGAAGAAGAAAATCAACCTCAAGCAGAAATTGAAGCGGGTATGTAAATGTATATATTATTATCTATTGATATATTTAAAATTTTCCTAATCTTTATTGACATATTTATTGACATATTTATTAATTTAGTGATTTATTGAATATGTACTATTTTTTCGAATATGTACAGATGAAATCACTATCGATAATGAGATGTTAGAAAATGTTGACACTCACACATATGGAGATAAAAAACTTGACCATATTATACGATATCGTGTCGACCGCATTTTTGAAAAGTATTTCTTAAATGAGCAAGTGACAGTTCAGGCTCAAATGTTGAAAGGTCTCCTATCATCAAGGAAATTAAAAGAAGCGACGACACTATTGGGTATTCGAAAATCAACCAAAGATAAAAAAATGAAGGAAGAGGTGATAAAAAATATGAGTACTACTATAAAGTCAATTAAGAGATCTAGAGATAAAGATGTTTCAAATGTATGTAGAGGAATACAGATGGCAATGGTTTCACCAAGTACTCAAGAGAATCGTTTGATAACATCTATGGCACGAGCACTGGGAACCTCGCGAAAAACTCTGCAAAAACATCGAAAATTTCGACTGCAAATAGATGTAAATGATGAACTCGCTTGTTGGAGAGCTATTTGTAGGCAACCATACAAATATAGACTTGGAGAAAATGTTAAGAAAATAATATATGAATATTGGAAGAACAATTCGCGTGTTTCACCAACTGCAATACATGTGATGCGAAGAAGAATAGCATGAAATCAATATGAAGAACATGAAAAACATCTCTTGGAAACCACTTAGATAGAGTTATTCAACAAGTTCAAAGAAGAGAATCGTCAAATTCATGTTTCACTCAGTGCTTTTGTTCAACAAAAACCATGGTATGTAAAACCTATCACCGTACGTGACACTTGTTGTTGCCATTATCATGTGGAATTTGAGTTATGTTATGACACATTCCTTGATTTCGGTAGAAAATTATGGAGGGATTCACCTCCTCCTTCCACTATCCGTGATTTCATATCTCAAACTCTATGTGAAAGAGAAAGCGATGAACTATTTTACAAAAAGAAATGTGTTGGTGGTAAAAAATGCGATGATTGTGGAAATTTGACTAAATTTCAAAACAAATATCATATTGATATAAATGATCAATCATTTTCCAACATGAAAGTGAAATGGAAGAGATATGAATATATCGGTACATCGATTCAAGGTGCAAATAGTGTTAAAAGAATCGAATTACGAGAAGACAAAATTTTTCTGATAGACTTTTTGAGAAAGTTTGAGGCAAAAATTTACAAATACACCAAGCATTCCCATAGAGCTCGATGGCAAGACTTGCAATTCAAAAAATCTCGTGAAGTTTTTCCACCAGGGACCATTTTGTCAGTGATTGATTTTGCATAAAACTACACATTTGTTCCACAAAAAGAAATTCAGAGTGAATACTATCATTCTGACCAAGTCTCCATGCTCGTCCATATTCTATATAGACATGCTGAACAAAATGTCGATCATATAGAAAGCACGAGTGAAAATCGACATATCATTAAAGAATATCACTTTTATATCAATGACGATCGTACACATGATACATGCTTTGTACAACATTGTTTTGGAAGAATTTATGATTCATTGAAAAATCATGGAATAACATTCAATGAACATTGGATATGGTCAGACGGATGCGCAGGTCAATTCAAATCTGCACGATCATTCTTTTGGTTGTGTTGTCTTCATAAGAAAACCTGCATTAAACATTGTTGGAATTTCTTCGAGACTGGCCATGGAAAAGGAGAACAGGACGATGCGGGAGCATGTATAAAACGAGTACTTATAAGATATTAAATGAATCACTCTGCACGCCGATTTGTGAACGCTGAAGAAGTTGTTCAATGGTGCATCACTGCTCTAAGCCATGAGAAAAACCCATCAAGAGAAGTGCGAAGGTACATTCAATTTAATTTATATTGGAAATCTAATTTTAAACATTGTACATTTATCATGCAATGATTATTTTTAATTGTAATTTGATATCATATTTACAAATTCTTTTTCTAATTTTCCATATAAAGGTTTTTCTGGCATATTGGAATCGAAGACGTAGATAGATCAATTGGAAATGACGTTGAAACAATAAAAGGGACTTGAAAATTGAATTCAATTCAAACAAAGTTGTCCAGAAATGTGTTTGCATTGGATAAAAGAAAATATTCTTGTTTTTGTGATGTTTGCATAGACAACACAAAATCCAATGACGTTTGTGAAAACAAAATGTATGTGAACGATTGGAAACATACAGAGCTAAATACAAAGGGAAAAATGTCTGTTGAAATGTTTGAAGAAATGCAATCAGAGGAAACTACAATATCATCCGATGGTGATCGAGTTTCTGATCTTGTTAGAGAAGGTAACATTTGAATTACTTTCTAATGATTTAAAGATCTAAAAATAAATTTAAATATGCATAATTAAATGTTAAATTTTTATTTTATTGTGCAGGAGATGTTTTTGCTGTAATTGCACCTATTGACAACGATGAAAATGTGAAGTATTATTTGATGCGTTGCACTGAACGAAAAATGAAATTATTACAAGACTATAATGACCACGGATTTCAGTATGACAGAGGGTCTATTATACTGAAAGGTTATTTTTTCAAACAAACTCGTCAAAGTGGAGACTTTGTTTACTTTGAAGACTATGAACCCGATTCCATAAGTTGTCAATATAGTCACTTGGTGTGTGCAGCACGCATAAATTTGATAGAAGTTCAATCAAAGAAAAAATCAAAAATTAAGAAATGGAAAATGTCAAAATCTGATCATGAACGGATTATTGAGGATGGAATTCCATTAGAATTTTTTTGAGTGAAGTGTCCAACAATTTATTATCTTTGGATTAAATATGTTTTAGAACTTCCAATACTCAACTAAAAATTGAGTTGCTTATGTTATTTGTGGTTTGCACATGTTACAAATTGTTTGGGTACAAGCACGTGCTCTAGTATCAACTGAAAGTAGTTTTTCTATACATGTGCATTGATGAAAAATGTTATATGTATTGGATATATATATTCTAGAATGAAATTAATTGTTCTTGTATATTAATTGTTCTTGTATATGTTTTCCAACCGTATGGTACAAATTATTTCACTTGATTTTGTAAGGTCAGATTCGGTCCCCATATGGCCTAGCCTCCAAGGGACGAGATAACAAGTGGCTGTCCCCACTTTCCCGAATCTCAGCGTTTAAGTACAATTTTACTGTTTATGGCGGACATCTTACATGATGTCCTAGCCAAGGATAGATTCTCTTTGTTTCAAGTTTCCGGTAAAAGTTGTCACCTAATGACCTACTAGGATATTATAAATACTAGCTTTGTAAGATCATTTGGCATTCAGAAAAATTCGAAAGTCTTGGACTGTCAATCAATTTAAAGTATCATTCACCCTAGGGAGTGTAAAATATTCAATGTAGGTTGGTGACGATGCTCACTCCTAGCTTGAAGCAGCTCCAATGACAAATTCTTTAATGAATTCCAATGCACTAGACCAAAGTTGGTGACCCACTTGGTTTTTCACCCAAGAAATTCCAAGGTACTCTTCTTACCTTTGGCCCCCAAACCTACAATGGAGTTATAGGAAGGTGAAGAATTTTTTTTTCACTGATAGGAATTTGGTCACATCCCTTATCTCCCCTTATCAAAAAGTTCCTATCTACTACATTATCCAGCGTGTACTCAAGATCACTATTTTGTAATTAGAATATCACAATATCATAAGTTCTCACAAAAATACTTGGAATGCCATTACGACACTCATCTAACAATGGGGAGCTCAAAACCTAGAAAGCTCCTCGTCCCCTTAATAATAATGTGTTTAATTTAGTCTTTTAGGTGAGGATTAGGTGTGAATCTTGTTTTCACATAAAAAAATAATTAATTTTTTAATTCCATAAATTTGATTATTCACCAAAATACATGTCATATCCACTATTTGTCTCTCCTACAAATTCCCATTATTTTATTAAAATATATGATTTTATCTCACCCAACTATCACATGTTCCTAAATTTACTCCTAATTGTTCCCTATGCCCTAATTCTACTCCTAATTGTTCCCTATGTTGCTTTTCCTTTAGTTATTTTTAGAAATTTATTTTCCTAGATCCATCATAACTATGGATCTATCAAGCGCCAAGAGGGATCAAATATCTAGAGGTGCAAACCTCTTTTTTGAGTGCAAAACTTGAGGAAAGGTTTGCACCTCGAGAGATTTGATCCCTCTCAGCGCTTGATAGATCCGTAGTTAAGATGGATCTAAGTTGGTTTCAGTTGTGTGCAACCAAGGAAAAAATATCGATAATATGAGAAACATATGATTAATTTTATCAATAATATGTAAATACATCTAATATTAATATAACCATTTTAAATATGCTAAATATGTTTGATATTTATCAAGTCATTTTAATTTTAAATTTTCTTAGTTACCTCAATTTGTTGAGATGATAAATATTGTAGAATAACTTTAATAATGGAAAATGATCAAATAAAATTTTTGAATGCAAAGTGACAATGTAATAATATTGAATGATAGAATGTGAATAATTAGAATGTAATCAATTACAAATAGTAATTAGAATGTAATCAATTACAAATAGCATTTATTGTGATCAATCTTAAACTATTTTCTTCTTCTATTCTTATTGTCACCCTTATTAGTTTTGTCATCTTTCCGTATCGATTATATTAAAAATAAAGTAAAAATCATAAATCATAAACCATTTAAATATTTAGCTTGAACTCTTGTAGTAAACACCATACCTCAAGTCTCTCTTGCTCTCCAATATTATTAGGTTTAATTATTATAACACAAAAATCGTTCTGCATTGTCAATAATTTTTTGCGCTTACACTGAAATCAATGAACACTATTAATCCAATGACTTTACAAGTAATGTACCATCATACATGCAATTATATCAAATCAGAAATCAACATATACAATGAAATCAATGGGGATTTTCTTGTTACAAGTAACATTTCAATTTACCACATGTGAAAATGTAGGTTGAAACCATCCAAAACTTAAAGTTTTAAAACCCTTTTGATTATGTATTGTGTAACATTAAAACATTAAACATTTAAAGTTCATTAAATATCACATGCAAAATGTAGATTGAAACCATCCAAAACTTGAGTTTTAAGAACTTCACGCGCCATGCCAATTATAATTAAACTATCCAACAAAAGCATTTAACATTAAATATCACATGCCATATGTAGTTCAGATGACAACATTACTTCACATTCACATGCCAAAAGTACTAAAACCATCCAAAAATTAAATAAAACAAATTATATAATAACAATGTAATAAAATATGTCCAAAAATTGTAAATCTCACTTGAGTATCAAACTGTATCAAGTTTAAAAAATTTTAAAACCATCTAAATTTTAAAATCAAATCTACTGTAAATGATGTCCATCAAATGGAGGATCTAGCGTCTGGGTCTCAGTCCGTGCCCTATCCTGTGAATAGGAAACCTACATACACAATGCACATGTACTTGAACATTAAAATTTGAAGTTTTAAAAATGAATAAGAATATATATATCTAGAACTTCATGTAAAAAACAAAATATAACAAAAAAATCATTCAATACCTCGTAAGGTTCCCTCTCCATTTGATGAACAGGTTCTCCCATACGAACATCTATAGTGGTAAACTGTACAATATACATGTACAGTTAAATATATATATATATAAATTAAAAACTTTCAAATGAAAATGCACGTGTACATATATAAACTTATTTTCAATAATATTAAAAAAAGGAACTAAAGACAACTTGTTCAAATGCTGTGGATGTTCCTATCTCCGTCGCTAGAGTCCCCGGATTAAAGAAATCTTCTATAGGAACCTAAATTCAAAAAATTTTAAATAACTCAAAATATAGATCTCTCTCTCTCTCTCTCTCTCTCTCTCTATATATATATATATATATATATATTCTACCTCAAAAAGTTCCATTAAAAATTGAGATATATATATGTATATAACTTTTTGAGGTAGAATATATATATATATATATATATATATATATAACTTTTAAACATAAATTTTAAACTTGTGAAAAATTGTCCATACTTGTGGCTCATCTCCCAATGAAGTAGAAGGTACATCTCCTAAGGAAGAAGAAGGTACCACCATCCCAAAAACATCAGACGGAATCGGTACCTGTTAAAACATTTTATCAAATTATATATATACATACATGTACATGTGTGGCAACAGTTATTTATTTTAGAGTCACTTAAAAAACACTAACATACATGTGCCAACATATCATGATGGTCAGACCCATCTGCATCGTTTGAGCCAGAGGTCCCAAACGTAATATTAACATTTTCATCACGCATCATGCCTAAGAACTGCAAATGGTGTTTTAACATATAATCATACATTTTTGTTAGATTAATGTACACATACAAATAAGTGTATACATGTACATACACATGTATTTATTACAAATTGTACACATGTATATGTAAATATAATTTCAAACCCTAAGGTCACTAACACATACCATTTCGGTGCCCTCTTCCTCATGAAAGATTAGGTCTTGCATACTATTGCGACAATTTATTCCATATGTTCGGAGATCTTCAGCATTCATGTTGTAAATCTCCTCATCTGTACGATAAACAAAATTGGCACGTGCATTTTCACGTGCTCTTTGTCGATTTAAATAAAGATCGACTCCACTCAATCCGCTATGAACATTGTCGATCATAACATCTCTTGCTTCTCGACTTATTTGAGAAGTCGCATCCATCTCTGATCGCAGGGTTTCGACTCAAAACGGTTGACTCACCAATGGCGGCTCAGGGCGAGGCAACTTCACATCTCGCTTAGTGCCCTTACGTTGATATAATCGACCTCTCCCTGGGCCAAAAAATTCTGAAGGAAGGTCATTGTAGTCGGGTTTCATACCCAAAATAAATTATGCATAAAACATTTGTGCAAAATAAACAGGAACCTCATCGTTCCATGGAATCCTTCCAAAGGCCGCAAGATGTCGATCATACAAATAACCAGCTTTGTCTGGGTGCTTGAAATACTGCACCTTCAACATTTTTCTTTTTGGCCCTTCCTTATAATTAAACATTGACTTGGCCTCTGCTCTTGTAACTTTTTGTTTTATGTCCTGCCATTTATCGGGACCTATCACTGTTTCTTTTCTCTTTCTCATCAATTCTACAAATGAATCAGTCGTTGGCCCCAAATTTCTGTACACCTTTACCATTTCACCCAATGAATGTGAAACTATTTCAAGGCTTTGTCTACTCTCAGCAGGTAGAGACAAAGCCATGAGATCTCTTTGCAATTTTGCATGAAGGCTTTCACACCTTTGTAAGGTGCATTCCGCCATGTTGGTTTCCCATGGTATATTAGTAATCTCAGCCAGATAAGTTGTGCTGGGTTGACAGCCTTCTTCCTGAATGTAGCGAGCTGCCCCGGGTCTATTTTGACCACTAGCTCGAACATTTTCGGCCTCTCCATCAATATATATATATAATTTCGTATATTAGAAAAAACAAGTGTAAAAAAAGTTGTACAAATTTAATGAAAAATATTGAAATTGATGGCAACCTTGATGTTGTTGGTTAAAATATTCTCCAACATGACCCTCTTGAGAACCAAACCCAGAATGACGCTGCTGAGAACCAGACCCACAGTGACCCTGTTGAGAACCAGCAGCCGTTGATTAGCCTTCGGGGGAAAAAATATCACCCCCTTCCCGCAACCTACTACCACTCATACCTCGACTGGTTGAACCTTGGCCATGCTCCATGGATGGAGTAGAAACCCTTCTCCTCTTGCCTCCTAAAAATTAAAATATGAAACTTATTAACAACTAATTTCACTCACAAAGTTAATAAAAAAATCAATTCCATATGTACACACATGTATGGAGATTTAATATTATATTTAAATACCGTGAACATCCTCCGATCCCTGAACCTCCATATGGGATTCGGCTAATATTCGTCTTTCATTCTCCATGATATATATCTATTGGTCGACATTTACACAAAATAGATTTCAAAAAATCAATTTGTAATTTAGTGTACACAAATTATGTATAACACAACTTTCAAAGCAATAATTGATCATGTGTGAAACTAAATTTAATCGAAAAAGATATTATAAAAATGATAAGTTCACCAAATTGCGCTTTACATGGTGGGAGCACACTTGGTATAAAATTTACTACTTATACACTTTAGTTTGTGGAAGAAATGACACATGTACATAGTTTACCTTAAATTTGTTGTGTTTTACGGATATTAAAATGAAGAACTTCAATTTATATCCATTCCAGAGATTGACTATAGGGGCATTTACTAGATATGTCACCTTTCATAAAAGATGAGATCCAGAGGCTACCTAGCCCTTTACAGACTCTGCCTATAGAACTTGTAGAAGTAAACACTAGAGGCATTAACAATATCAAAGAACGTTTTCATGCTCAGACATGGGAATGTGTCTCTTTCCCTACGCAAAAAATAGTTCAAGGTAGTTAATATTCATAGACATGTCATCAAGCAAGTCAATGTGATCATCCCCAACTTACTTTTTATGAAATTAGGCTTGGAATCCTCTACAACCTGGTGGATGGAGTTGAATGGGAACTAGGTTTAAAGGCCTTTACAAAATACATGCTAGTGAATAACACTTACTAGGTTATGCCAACAAATAAAGTGGGAGAAATGTTTTCTCCTCGAGGTTGTCCAATTGGGTGTGTAATACCAACTTCACCCATTTCCTCACAGGTTTCTCTCTTAGGTTACAAATGTCTTCCACCTTATTATTTATATATTTTTCAATTTCCCGAGGATTCCTTGATTTTTTTCTCCTACCATCTTCCTCTCTCACTCCCCAAATTATTGCCATCAAACATGCCCCATTGAGGATCTAGAGCAATGTTTGCACCATACTTAGAACTGTCATTGCTGCTAATTGAAATTGGAGTCATGTATACTAGATTTCTTGCTTAAGTGGCTCTTACTTGGACAATATCCTGAGATGAGTTTGACATGATGGTCATATGAAGTTGGAAGCTACTTGGTGTAATTTTCCTTAAATCTTCAAAAAAACAGAGCAAAAATGTCATTTTCGATCATTTTTTATTAGCTTCTGCATACAGCAAATTTTATCACAATTGCAACACAATCATGTTCCATGAGCATGAATTATGAATGTCGCAAGCCAAATGGCAAGGAAATTTTCATTCATTTAGGCAAAAGAAGGCTATGACATTAAGGTCCATGCTAGAAAAAATTATGCAAATAAATGGATATCTCCTTTCATCTATACCTTTCTCTACCATCTTATTTCCAAGTGAAATGGGAATTTTCACATTTTTAATGCCATTACCATGTAATTGGGGTCATTTTAATGGTGGGTGGAGAATTGGGGTCTAAAACCTTTTGGAGTCATTTTGAGGTATTAAATGACATTTCTGTGGGTCAAACGATTATCCTTTGTTCCGAAATCTTGGCCATTATTCTACACTTAAATACATATATCCAATGGTGCAAGAAAAACATCAAATGAAGTTCATTCAAAATTTATGCCTTTAGTAAGTTGACCTATCATGCTGACCAGGTCATGGTACGAGAGAGTGACATTTTAGCCCCATTACTCATGCATGGCAAGCTAGCTACATGTGGAATTTTAACAAGACTCTAAAAGGTCTAAAATCACACACCTCGTTAATGGTTGACAGAGTCAAATCTTACACCTAATTGGCTATCATGCTATGTTAAATACTTGGCCACTAGGAGGAATAAGAGTTCCATTTTTTGTTATTGTATTTTGTTCCATATTTGAAAATACAACTAGGAGTGTGAAGTTAGAGAGAAAAATGTATGAAGTTAAGTTTTTATGGCAACCTTACATGCTAAAAGTCTTAGCTAACTCTAGAGAGATTACCTCTTTCTTTGTACTCACATATTTTCCATACCAGAAAAGAGAGAGTAGAGCATGTTTACATTTTAGTGTTGTTTTTCTCCCATAAGGATTTCCTAGGGAAAAAGGAGTCTAGAGCATCATTACTTTTTAGGGTTGCTTGTCTCCCATAAGGATTCAGAGGAAAATAATTGTATTGATTGTCTAGAGATATATGTATGTGTTTGTTTCATTATGTTCTCCATTTCTTACGTTGTGTTTCATTATTTTTTATATTTCTTACACTTCTGCCCTCCTATTTTTCTTTCCAATCAAGGTTTATAAAATAACATGAGAAGCAACATGAGACTTGGAACAATCATTTTCATTATCTATATGGAAGGCAAGAAGGATTATATACCCTTAAGCTTAAACTTATGTAGTTTGTCAATTTTTATCATGTATTTTTTGGTAAGCGTAAATGTTTTTTATCTATAGTACAAGTCATGAGTTCCCCAATTTTACCTTATATGTAAAGCATGATTCTAGGATTACTACAATTTGTACTTGGTTTTTTATTGTGATGATGCCCCGTCTCAATCTAGACATAAGTGATGATGGTCTTCTCCAAATCAACTCATGTATCCTCATTAAATTTATACAAACATTTCAAATTCATATTTTCTTTCATAAAATTCTAGGAATATTAGAAGAATCAGTAAAAATTGAGATAACCATCTCAATATGCCCCCCATAATTCATTTTATAAAAGATAAATTTGTAAAATCCCTTTCGGTAATAATGGTCGTTATTAATTAATTAAAAAACATAATATATAATTGATAAATAAATTTTAAAAAGTCAAACTAGCCAAACAACTAGTTTGACCATCTCTACATCTATTTAAACTTATTGACTTGATCTGATCTCTCACCTAGTCCTGATGACAAACCACACTGGTTGGTTCAAAATGCATCGACAATGTTCCATTGCATGTGAAAATTACCGAAAGAGATTTTACAATTTTATATGGATCACAGAAGCGGAGATTCTAAAAGATAAATTTTGAAACTTAATTCAATTAACTACTTCTACACTTATGGTTTTGTATTATGTTTAGCAGTTATAAAGATTAATTTTGAGCCTTAACTCAACTATTGCAATGTTTATGGTTTTATAGTATGTTTAACAATGATAACTTCAAGTGATCCATCGTAAGTTGCATCCACAAGAAAGAATACATATATATTTAGAGGTGATTCAAGAGATATTTGCCTCACATAATTTGCAATCTCTTTATTTGTTGTTTGTTTAGTAGGTTTGGTATCACCATCATATTTATGTTATAATAAAGATCACTGAAAATCAAGGTATGTTTGATATTCCTTGACCATTTTGGATAGCTCCTTTTTCTACCAAGCATCACAGCAACCGTGGAAATGAGATAATATAGTTTCATTGCTAATTAATCCTAGCGATACAACTTCTTTTGTTACAATCTTTGAGTGCTTGAGATCCGATGTGCCAATATTATTTTTCCCTAAATGTTCTTTGCATGATGTTCAAACATATTTTGGAGCAACATGTGAGATTGATGATGAATATTATCCCATTGTAATTTTTCCTTTAATTACAATTGAATAATAACGAAATAGAAAAAAGTTCATTTTCTAACCTCAAATAAATTCCTCAACAATTGGAGGAATCTTAGATAAATTACATGTACTTTGTTCCATATAAATTAATGTAGATAGGAAACAATTAGTTTCATTTCAAAAATGAATAGTGGCCCAAAACTATGGATGGTTGAAATGAATTTAATTTAATAAAACATACAAAGATTGGCTAATTAAATGCGTATGTATGTATTATTAAATATATATTTATTTATGAATGATAAAAATACATTGTTTCAACATTGATAAACAATTATGGTAATCCAACAATTCTCACTTAGATGTGAAGGTGATGGTCACACCAAAAAATTGAGTAGAATTAAAGATGCAACATGTGGTGCTTCTCAAGGGCTAATTGTATACAATGGAATGGAATGGTGCTTAATATGGGGAAGGGCATGAAATATATGGTTATGCTTCACCGCATAAAGACCCTACAATTGTATACAATGTAATATAATTGTCATTAGGTGGAACATACAAGGAGCTATATCATTTTTTTGATACCTAACCTTGATTCATTTCTATTTGATTAGAAAATGACAATAACCCACGAACATATTTGTGCAAATATTTAGAAGGACCAATAGTCAATCAATATTAGGAAGGAGTGGATGCATAGGCAAGGAATGACCAGTGACTAATACATAAACACACAAACACACATGCACATAGATAGAGAGACGAATATTCTGATGGTCAAATTAAATTAGGATTTTATATATGTGGATGAATACGAATATGAGCATAGATGGAGATAGTCTAATTAAGAAAGTGTTTCTAATCCATTTTCATGCCATTTTAAGAACTTCCATTGAAATGGAAACATGTACAAACATTTCCATGTGGTTTCTTGTCTTCTTTAAGTTCACACCCTTTCAACCCATGTTATCTATTTTTAACTTCAAAATAAACCAAGTGTATGTATCCATGGGGTCTACACTTAATAAACCTATTTCATAGCACTTGTGTTCATGTGATATTAAAGAATACATTATTTTTTACTAGAGAAATCAATAATTGGGCCAATATCATACTCATGTGATGTGAGGTTGTTTTCCATCGCTACTATTATAACCCCTAGTTGAACCTTTCCACCCCTAGCATGTGGAAATTAGTACACTTAGGAGATTTGAACCTATAAAGTCATGGTACATAACACTTCATTTCCATGATGATCTTCAATTTAGCTTCCCTAGGGGGATGATATTAGACAACACCTTTATTAACACTAAATATTAATGAAAACCTCCCAAAATCCTTTTGTTTAACCTCCCTACCAAACATATTGTACATATTAAATGAGGAATTTCACTCTCCCAATCATTTCTAAATCACCCATATCACCAAGAAAACATGTTTTAAAAGAACTATATTTCTAATGGATCAGTCAAAGGTGGATTTACAAGAGAGCCATAATTGTTCACCAATGTTTCGATGGAAACCAAATCACTACAAGGAGGACTAGGTATATAACCCATAATTATATTTTTTTCTAAGTCTTGGGTAGTGAAAGGATCTATCCGAGCAAGAGATAAAATTCCACCTTGTTCAAGAGGAAAACTATAAATTCGACATGACTGATAGTTACTGGGTTCAGCTAGGGTGAATAAATGTATATAAACCAAAACAGGTTAGTACAAACACCCATAAGGCCAAACCACTTACTCAAACCAAACAACATGCACTAGAAAATTCTTAGAAGGTAGTCACACATGAAAACAAATCCTAGTATTATGTCTTAGATGGCCTTCCAAAAGACTTCTTACTTATAGGATCTCAACTCCGCAAACAGATTTGTCTAGGGTGAGGTAAGGTAGAGGGATGGTTATTGCCCCATCCACCACCTATAGGGTGTTTTCCTAAGAATGGCCACTAAGGTTACCTTCATCCCACATGGGAGGTTGAGTCTTTGACTTTTGAGTATTCATCCAAAAACACGATATTCCCTGACACGAGTATGGTAGCCTTGAGAAGAATTGATCATACTTTGACCTAAGCCTAACCCTCACTTACACCCGGGTGTCTGGAGCACACCAGTTTTGATGGTGGGATGATGAAGGATTTTTCACTCCTTAGCTCATTTTGATAAGTTTTTAAGTTTTTACACACACGCCTATCTCCAAAACCCTAGCCTAAGATAATGTTGGTGCATTAAGAGAAAAAATATGAGTCTAGTTTATTTTATTAATGCATTAATTTTATTATTTGTTATTTACTCAATTGGTTAGCAGTGTGAAATTTAGATGGTGTGATAGAATATTTGTTAGTAACACCCTACTGCAACTATATGAAAAATTATCTCTCAATTCAATGAATCTCCGCTCGGGGAATTGTCAACAAAAGGAATATTGCTCTCATGTAAAGGGATGCAATGATGGTATTTGAAAGGCATGCCACTACTTATTGATCATAGAAATGACCCTCCAATGGGCGAGGTGGGGATTGCAAGGACAGTGACAAAATGTTGTGTAACAGCGGTTCATAGTGGAATGACATATCTTAAATTTGGCTTGGCATTTAATTTTTTTATCATGACTTTCTAACCATAGAATAATATTTTTTTCCAAAATAAGTTCGTACAACTTAGCTAAAATGTGGCTAATAATAATGTTCACACAATTAGAAGGAATTTTTTTATCCCCACTTTTAAATATAGGTGTAATGAAGCTTTGTGTCTAGGGTTAAGAAAGCCTTGCTTTGAACTACCAAATTGAAGAGTTTATGTATGTGAGGGATGAAAATAGATCCTCTTTAATAAAATTCAAGTTGATAGCATTTAATGTATTTATATTTCCCATTTACAAATCACTTAATCCAAAACCTAATTTCTTCCAGAAAAAATATTTTGACTTCTATTGGAGCATTCTAAACATAGTGTCCATGGTGTTTGGATATTCATACAATTTTTTAAGTTAGGAATTTAAATTCTTGAAGGAAATCAAATTATTTCCTTTAGTATTACAAATTAGAACTTTCCTCCAAAGTTCCTTGGGATTTGGCTTAGATAGGTGCAACAATTTCTCTTGCTTTTTATTTATATAGTACATTTTCTTCTTTTTAATACGAGCTTTGTATGTATTTATTTTATCAATATTTAAAGTTTGTTAATGGCATCCCTTATTTCTTTTCTAGCAATTTTACAATCATTACCATTGCAAGGTTCATTGCTTCATTTTTCATTTACATGAGACTTCAATAGAGAACTTGTTCATGAAAGTAGATATGGTTGTACAGTAAATTTATGATAAAAGTTTTTTCTATTATCCTTATAGGTTAGGAGATGTAAATCTCTATTTAAATCCTTTCAGAAAATATCAATTTTAATTTTATCGAAAAGTAGGTGCCTTCCATTCACACAATTCTCTTGCATGGGGTTTTTTTGCATAACAAAGTTTAGAGTTAAGGTTGATGATATATGATCAAAGTTAGGCCATGGCCATTTAAGAGGTAAAAAGTTACTATTTGGTTAGAAATAGGGGTTTCGGATATGACATAATCCACAAAACTACTAGGCCCATGGCACAAGTCATTTGGAAAAGAAAATGACATTATACCTAATTATGGGAGGCAAGATAATAAAAAAATGGCATTATAGTGAGCATTAGTTTCAAAAAACTATAGTATGTAATTAAATGGTATGTCAATTACCATATTTCCAAGAATTAACAATACACATAACACATGAATTCATGTAGAAATTTACAAAAAACAAGATATCTAAACTTTGAGAAATTTCAATCAAACATCACATAAAATAATATGTGAATTCCATGAATGAGCATGATGACAAGAATTAATATGGTTCTCTTTAGGAATCTAACATTGTTTTTAAGTGTGGAGATATTTGCGGCTAGAAATAAGCAATAAAACTTGAATAAATTGCAAACATCAAGGACAAGTATAAGTTCCAAGAACCTAGAGCAATGTTGAATACAAAGAATATTAACATGCAATCAAGATCAAGAAAAAGGAGATTAAGAGTTGAAGTGTCTGGACAAGAAAGGTGGAGATGAAGCTTCACTAACAAATGAACAAGCATGGACCCTTTAGCAAGAAGACAAAATGAAAGCTTAGTTATCAAGTTATTTTATATACCATTATAAGTGTAGCTAAGATTGAGACCAACAGAGGTATCTTATTCATGTTGTGCTTTGATTCATTTCTCCAATAGGGGTATCTTATTCATGTTGTGCTTTGATTCATTTCTCCTTTAAGAGAGGAACTTGAACTTGGAATTAATGAATAAATATAGAGTATTGTAGAATGTATTATTAGATGTTTTTTGAGATTATGGTGTCTCACTCAAGTTGTGAGATTTATTTAAGATGCAAATCTTATTTATGAGGAAGTTGTTCCAACTCCTAAATAGATTTGTAATAACTTAAATGTATGCGTTTTCTTGCTAATAAATGTTCATTTTCTCCATTTTCTGTCTCTCCTAAATTTTATTTTTTTCATTCTCTCCATTTTTTGTCTCCTAAATTTTAGTTTTTTTCTCCATTTTGTGTCTCTCCTAAATTTTAGTTTTTTCTCCATTTTCTGTCTGTCCTAAATTTTAGTTTTTTTCTCCATTTTGTCTGTCCTAAATTTTTAGTTTTTTCTCCATTTTCTGTCTGTTCTAAATTTTAGTTTTTTTCTCCATTTTGTGTCTCCTAAATTTTAGTTTTTTCATTTTCTCCATTTTCTCTCTCCTAAATTTTGTTTTTTTTAATGATTTAAATGAATTTTCAAATACATAAATAGATCTAGAAAACCTTTTAAATACTTAAACTTTACAAATTAAACTATTTAAACTTTAATTTATGATTATTATAAATCTCTACTAAATTTTGATAAAATCTACTAAATTTTAAAATTTAAACAGAATTCACCAATTTTAAACTTTAAACAAAATTCACCAAAGAAAAATCCTTTTCCTTTTTGTTGATTTTAAACTTTAAACAAAATTCAACAAGGAAAAATTCGTTTAAATTAAATCTCAGAAACTACTGCCCTTAAGTGCATTAAAACAACAATTAAACTGTAGATTCAAGCATTAGAATGTTATATCTCAATTTAGCTTTCATAAATTTATTATAATCTACTTCATATATGGGACAAAAATTTCCATATATGCAATTAAAACATTAAAAATATGCAAGTAAATAGGTGGCATAAGTAGAATGAGTGTAGAAAGAAAGAAAGAAATGAAAATTTAAATGGGAAGATAATATACCTAAGGCCAATCATCTCAGAAAACTATAAACCTCCTAAAAAATTCAATTAACACTAGTGAAATTTGTTGCCAAAAAATAATCATGGGGTTTACACAATGAGGAAAAATTTGACCACATAGGTTGAGGCCCATTTGGAGACTAACTTTGCATAGGTGCAAAAGAAAAAATGTTGTATAGTTAAGGATAACTTGGCATGTGATAGTATCAAATCAAATGTTGAACAAGAAGGCGGCTACCTAGAAGAAAAGACCGAAAAAATACATACTTCTTAATATCAATAAATAAATGCCAAACTATGTGGGACAAAAACAACCGAGTAGAATATTTAGAGGCTAATCTTCAAAGTTTATTAAACTGGTAACTAGGACTACCTAGAGCTAAGCTAGCTAAACCCATTAGTTTGTGTAACTTCATGAAGCTTTTAAAGTAATTCCACTTCCAATCTCTCCATAATGTCCCCAAGATAGGCACCCTAACATAAGAAAGTGGTCATTTGTAGACATTAAGAACAAAAAATGACAATATGTAGAGTTTTGATCTTGTAGGTATTGTTAAGAAGACTAAGCTAGGTGTGTGGAAACATTCCCTTAAAGTACAAAAAGGCATGCAAGAGATCTCCTGGCCATTATATCACATATTTGGTGCTTGAGAAATTACTTAGGTTGGAGTACTATGGAGAGATGACCATGCAACATAAATTCAGTTGATGTTAGTAGTATCTATAAAATATAATGATTGTAAAATGAAAAGCCACCACCATGAAAGTGGAATCCAGAATTGAAAAATGAGGGTATATCTAAGGAAAGGGAATCAAAGATAAAGTGGGAGATATAAACCATTTTTTCCTAAGTAATCTGCACTTAAGCGAAAAAAACAGGCAGGCATAATGGAAAATACACATATATGACCTTATGTAACATGAGCACGTAGAGACTCTGATGCTATGTTGTCGTATACTCTGTTGCTCCAAAAATAAGTTCTGGAGCAAGATAATAGCGAGAACATATGTATGATATTTTTGGCTCACTCTTACCCTGTTATAATTAGCATAATGTTACTGAATCTAGGGGTGAAATACAAAATTTCCAAAAAGAAAAGAGCCTAACCTTAACCAAGCAAACAATCACCATAATGTTCCTTTCAAATCACAATGCATTGATATGTAATGATGCAATAACTTAAGATGCTAAAGAGGGATGGGAAATTCAAGAACTGTCACTGTAAATCCAGTAAACTATCAGTACTCTCACCAACACTTTTTCACTTCCAAAGTAAAATATCTTAAGCCTATGAGTGTACAATTATAACATAATAATGATGATGACTTTTTAGGTTGACTTTGTAGATGGACATATTCTCAGAGTTTATCTCAATTTATGTTTGAACGTTCATCTAAAAAATAAGTAAAAAAAAAAATTTAACCCCACAACTATGTAAATTCATTTTTACATTGGACTTTACCGCTAACATGTTAAATAAAATGATTGATATTTCCAATGCACAAAAGTTGCATTAGAAATTTGCTCTGTAGATAAAAAAGGGTTCAACATGTATATTTGAAATAAACCTATGTAATAATTCAATGGTTGAATGAATAGTAAACTTACTTCAAACGGAAGCACCAAAGGGAAATGGGTATGACGTTGGTTGCAGTAGCGCTGAATGGAGCAGCCGGAACGCGCGAACAGCAGCAGCACTAAGGGAGCAGCGAAAATTCCCAGGAATAATGAAACAGGTAAAAGAACTTTATTCGCGGGCAATTTATTTATAGGAATTAGTTTGGCCGAACTTTTGGAATTAGTTCGGCCGAAATTTTGGTACGAGTTCGGCCGAACTTTGGTTGTCGGTTTTCCAATCTCCGACAAAAATTCTGTTGGCCCGCGCTGTCTGTGTATCGTCAATCTTAATGGAATCAACATTTCAGCCGAACTATTGACGAAAAACGTTTTCGACCCCCGATTCTCACAAAAGTGTAACCCAGCGTCACGTTTCCGCCCCAATATGAAAATCAACCATGTTCAACCATTGTCAAACACGGTTCACAATGGTCCAACATGAGATTGTGACAAATATTGTCTCAATATGAAAAAAAACCATGGTGAGACATGTTCAATCATGGCCAACCATGGTCCAATGCCGCATTGTGACAGTGATTGTCTTAATATGAAAATCAATCATGGTCAGTCTTGGTCAACCATGGACAAACATGGTCCAACATCATGTTGTGACAAATATTATCTCAATATGAACATCAACAATGGCAACCATGGTCGATCATGGTCAACCATGGTCCAACATCGAATTGTGACAAATATTGTCTCAATATGAAAATATACCATGTTCAACCATGGCAAATAATTGTCAACCATAGTCAACTATGGTACACCGTCACATTGAGAAATTATTCATTGTGAAAAATATTGTCTCAATGTGAAAATCAACCATGGTCAACCATGTTTATTTTAGGGTTTATGATATTTATCATAGGGTTTATATACCTTAGGTTTACAATATTAATCCCTTAAGTTTAATATTGTTCCCTTGGATTTTTATTATTAATGCCTTGGATTTATTAGTGCCTTAGGTTTATAATATTATTCCCTTAGGTTTTTATTATTAATCCATTGGGTTTATTAGTGCTTTTGGTTTATAATATCAATCCCTTGGGTTTATAATCATGGTCAACCATGCTCAACCATGGCCTGATGTGACATTGTGCCAAAGATTGTCTCAGTATGAAAATAAACCATGTTCAACCATTTTCAATCATGGTCAATGATGGTCGAACATGTAATTGTGATAAACATTGTCTCATTATGAAAAACAACCATGGTCATCCATGTTCAGTCTTGGTCAACCATGGTCCAACATCGCATTGTGACAATGATTGTCTTAATATGAAAATCAATCATGGTCAACCATGGTCAATCATGGTCAACCATGGACAACCATGGTGAACGTCACATTGTGAAAAACATTGTCTCAATATGAACATCAACCATCGTCAACCATCGTCGAACATTGCATTGTGACAAAGATTGTCTCAATATGAAAATCTACCATGATCAACAATGGTCAACTATGGTACAACATCACATTGTGACAAAGATTGTTTCAATGTGAAAATCAACCATGGTCAACCATGTTTATTTTAGGGTTTATGATATTTATCATAGGGTTTATATACCTTAGGTTTACAATATTAATCCCTTGGATTTTTGGTATTAATCCCTTGGGTTTATTAGTGCCTTGAGTTTATAATATTATTCCCTTGGGTTTTTAGTATTAATCCATTTGGTTTATTAGCGCCTTGGGTTTATAATATCAATCCCTTGGGTTTATCAATCTAAGGGTTCATAATCCTTGGGTATATATTATTTATAGGGTTTATAATATTAATGTTAATGTATAATGTAAATTCCTTTGGTTTATAATCTATTGGCTTTACAATATAAATTCCTTGGGTTTATTAATCCCTTGAGTTTATAATTATAATTGTAATTATAATTATAACTAAAAGTTAATTAATTAATAATAATAAATAATAATTAATTGTCAAAAATTATTAATAGTTAAAAATTATCAATAAGTTATAATAATTATTAACAATTATTATATATGTTAGATCTAAGACTTTTGTGATCCATAACGTAGATAAATTTATTTCGAAATAATTAAATCATTAATATTTGCTTGATGTTTCGAACCAACTAATGTGGTTCATCCTCAGGAAAAGGTGAAGAAGTTAACTCATCTTCATGAATAAATAGTATGGATACATCATATCCCAGATATAGCCGTTAGAGAATTAGGTAATTAGTTATTTAGTTATTAAAATAAAATTAATTAATTTCATTTCATTTATTAATATTAAATAATTTTCAAATTTTATTTATAAATTATAATAAAAATATTATTTTATTATCAATAACATATATTTTAAAGAATATTAAGAATGGTGGTTATTTGAAAAATAAACAATATAACTAAAAAATAAGGGTTAAAAAGACAAAATAAAAAGGAAGAAAGGATAAAATAAAAATAAAAACAACAAAAGGCTAGGGGATAATTAAAAGTAATAAGAAAATAAGAAAAAGGAAACTAAAAGGAAAAAGGCCACCAGAAGAAAACTTAGATCCAAAATGCAATAAGAATCCAAGTGAGATGGGAGGGAATCACATCGAGAGAGCTAGATTCCAACTCTTACTCAATTTCCAACCATCATCTCTGTTGATAGTCCTAGTGTGCCTCTCGATCTCAATATCCTCTCTAAGTTTCATATGGTGGAAATGATCAACCTTAGAAATGACCCTAGACTCCTCAATATAGACCTGTTCATAACATTTTTCCACATTTTTTTCTAGAACCAAAGTGTGGGAATGATTGTGCCTAATGTTTGTAGCATGCTCTTGGATTCTTTGCTTAATGGATCAACCAGTTTCTTCAATATAGGGAACACCACAAACACAAGGAACAATTCATGCACCTTTCTTGTCCTTAGGGTCAATAGGGTCCTTAACAGAACGAAGAGAATTTATAATGGTACAGAGAGGTTTGAATGAGGAGGATACATTATTTCTCCTAAGGACATGGGAAATCTTGTTTGTGGCCCCTTGGATGAATGGGAGGCTAACCTTAGAGATAGGTTCCACACGAGAAATTTGTCCACTTAACCCTTTATATGCTTTTTGGAAGGCTTTCAGGCCCCAGGCTCTACTATACCCATTATTTTCAAAGGCATCAAGAAGATGGGAATTATCTGACTCTAGGTGGTTGTCATCAGAGATTCTCAGAGCCTGGGTAGCAAGAGTGCAAAGAACACCAAATTTCTGGGCAGGAAAATGATGGGAACCAGCATGAAGAAATTGTTCCGAGTGAGTTTTCTTACGAAACACTTTGTAAGAAATGGAACCGTAATCCCTTCTAGAGAGGAGTATATCCAGGAAAGGAAGTCAACCATCTACCTCCACTTGCATCGATGGAATTAGACTAGGAATTTAGGTGGCACAGAAACAAATCTAATTTCTCAAGAAGGCACAATCATTCCCACACTTCGGCTTTAGAAGAACACGCGGAAAAATATTGTCACCATGTCTGCATTGAGGACTCTACATTCATTGTTAAGGTTGATAATCTCCACCATAGGAAACTTAGAGAGGTTATTGAGATCAAGAGGCACACTAGGAATCTCAACAGAGATGATGGTTGGAAATTGAGCAAGAGTTGGACTCCAACTCTCTCGATGTGATTCCCTCCCATCTCACTTGGATTCTTATTGCGTTTTGGCTCAAAGTTTTCTTCCAGTGTCTTTTTTCCTTTTATTTTTCTATTTCTTATTTTATTATTATTTTTTAATTATCCCCTAGCCTTTCATTGTTTTTATTTTAATTTTATCCTTTCTTCCTTTTTATTATATCCTTCTTACCCTTATTTTTTAGTTATATTATTTATTTTTCAAATAACCAATATTTTTAATATTCTTAAAATATATGCGATTCATAATAAAATAATATTTTTATTATAATTTATAAATAAAATTTGAAAATTCTTTAATATTAATTAATGAAATTAAATGAATTAATTTGATTTTAATAAATAAATAAATAATTACCTATTTCTCTAATGGTTGTATCCGTGCAATGATGCATCTTTATTATTTATTCATGAAGATCAGTTAAATTCTTCACCTTGTCTTGAGGATGAACCGCATTAGTTGGTTCGAAACGTTGAGCAAACCTTCATGATGTGATTGTTCCAAAAGACATTTATCTAAATTATTATATAATTATTAATCATTATTATACAATTATTAATAATTAGTACTTATTATGTAAAGGTTAAATAATAATAATTGTTAATAATCATTTATTATTTATTATTTATAATAAATGTGGCTGATATATGCCTATTTATTGTTATTAATGTTAACCATAAATGATAAGAATTTTAAAAGAAAAAAAAAAACTATATTTATATGTCTTTATAAAAAAATAATAATAATAAATTATTATTATAATTAATTTATTATTATTATTATTATTTATTATAATTAAATAATTATTATAATAATAATAATAATAATAATAATAGTTATTATTATTATTATTATTATTATTATTATTATTATTATTATTATTATTTGATAATAATCATTTAATTAATTCAAAACAATTCATCAAATCATTAAATTAAATATTAATAATAATTAATAATTATTATTATCAAATAATTAAATAATAATAATTAATTATTTTTTATTAATAAATTATTATAAGAAATAATTATTTATTAAATTAATATTTAATAATATTTTCTACTAATAATTAATTAACAATATTTATTATTATTATTGTTAACCGTAAATGATAGGAATTATTAAAAAAACCATATTTATATGTCTTTGTACAATATATAATAATAGATTTAGTATTTTTAAGTAATTAATTAATCAATTATTATAATTAATTAATTATTGTAATTATTTATTAAAATTAATTAATTTTTATATTAATTAATTAAATTAAATGTTAATAATAATTAATAATTATTATTATCAAATAATTAAATAATAATAATAGTAATTTATTTATTTATTTTTAGTTATTTATTATTATTAATTAGGATTTAAATACAATAATATTAGTATCTAACATATAATAAATAATAATAGTAATATTATTATTATATATTTATCAATATCAATATTAATATTAAGTATGCTTATTGGCTTTCTTCAACCGCCTTAACTAATGTGGTTGTGTATGTGATTGATATATGTCTATCTGCTATTATCAACCACAGTTATTAATATCGTTGTGCTAGTCATTAACATAATGGTGAAGGATAGATAATTATTATTATTATTATTATTATTGTTATTTATATAGTTACTAACAAGTACAAATAATCAATCTCTAATAGCCACATTAACACTATACATCTAATAATTGTTAATGAATATCTATTGATTGTATATTAACCATTGATATTAGTGTATACATTAAAAATGATATTTTCCAAATATAGTACATGTTATCTAATGTCCCTTAGTAAACAAACAAGACAACTCTAACAAATACTAATACCATGAAACAACTTCTATGCTTGCATTATTATAACGTTAACACATGGTCATGATCAAGGGACTTCAACTGAAGTATTGAATCTAGGAAATAGGTTGGAAGAGACACTTTTTGACATGCCCCTTAATTTCCATATTATTTGGAAGTGTCAAAGTGTCTCCATCCATGCAAAACAACTGTGCTATTCTCCCCAATTCAAAAACTAGTCTCTTGCAACTATCTGGTACTATATATCTATTGTTCACAAACTCCCTATTCAACTCATCAAGGGTGTTATCCATGAAACTATACACATGTTCCAGAGATTCTTCTTCACAAATTTTAGGATGGTCTTTCATGTAACACTATATAGAAGAAGCCAACTCACCTTGACCTCTCTCAACCTGAGTTTATATTTACTAGCCATTTAAACATGAGAAGCAATTAAAGTATATGAATAGTCGAGTGTAAATATTAAAGAACCCTGCACTTAAGTTAGTTAATGATTGATTGGTTCATTTCTAGTTATTTAATGATTGATTGGTTCATTACTTTTTCATCTTTTCCATAGTATATAAGTGATTTTCATCTAACTAATCCTCCTTAATATTGTCTATAGAATACACACTATTACACATTAATCTCATTACAGTAACGAGATAGAAAAACAATAAGCCAATGATGAGGTTACCACATGGTGATTAATATGGCATAGATGTTGGAAATACTAAATACATGGTAAGTTTTGGTGGCATTGATGGGATGTGTTGTCAAGCTCACGAGGTATAGAAATCTGGATTCTTGACCAATTTTGGAGAGTACATCATCTATAACAATCTCCCCAGTGAAAAGAGAACTTATGAGAACCATTTTTCCTAGCCCTATTGACACACTCACGTTCTCTATGTATTCATCATGGGACGGCACATATCTACCTACAAACCATTTTGCTTCTTTGGTAAACGTTGATAGTTGGAATTGCCACTGCCATGTACCATATCAATGAATCATGAAACTATAATAAGTATATATCGTACCAATATATAATCTATACTCTATTATCAATATATAGCATACGAGTGAATCATGAATCTATAATCAATTTATAGCATACGAGTGAATCATGAATCTAAAATCAATATTAAACTACATAAAATTATGAGAGACTTAATATGTTAGGCTACACCTCTGCCTCTTGCGTCCTTCTTCAGCTATTTCATTAAAAGTATGGTAGAAACCCTTGAAACATATTTTCATGTCAAGTGTCATTTGATCTATAAGTGATAAATCCCATCTAAACACAAATCCAATATATAAATTAGTGGCCATCATAATAATAAAATGGAGTGTAAACTGAATGTACATATTTTACCTTAATAGGTTTAATTATGAATTATTTATATTTTTTTATTGCAAATTCCATATTTAGAGAATTTGATTGACATGAAAAAAATTTAATTGACTTAATTCTTGTAGGTTAATTTTAAGAAATATGTTAAATCTATGATCTAAATAAAGGTGTTTTCCCAATAAAGTATATACATTTTTATATATTTTAATAATAAAAAAATTTCAGAAATTCACATGAAAAAAACAAAGTATCCTCGTAAAAAAAATACAAAATATCTACTTCTTTATGGATTTTAATAATTGAAATAAAAAATGGTGAGTATGTAAAACTTGACCGACTATAAAATCCGATTTTGATAGCCCAATTGACCTCTCCCGTGGCTCTCATTAAATTCAGCACAATAAAAGTACCTTGATTTTGGTAAAAAACAAAGTTGAAATAAACGAAACATTTGTAGAATCTGAAATGGCCACTGCTCTTTAAGCCAGCTAATAAACCAAAATAATTATCACATATAAAAAACAATGAAAGAAAATGAAAAACAAAGATCACTGCTCAACTTGTAAATTTCGTATTGAATCATGTACGTAAATACATTCTTATATAATAATCCTATTACTAATTCTATTATTTATCAACTACTAATTATTCATTCTGACCATTACCAATGATTTTGAGCACTAGCCATCCTAATAATTTGTTGCACTAATTTTTAATAACAGAGAATCACAAAATCTACTGACTAATGTCAACAATTACATGGCAATATTTAAGCATTATTCTCAACACTCCCCCTTGATGCTTAATGAGGGCTTACTAAATTATCTCTTAGTGCCAAAAAATGATCTTTTGCAACTTCTTTGGTGAAGATATCTGCTATCTTATCCTTAGTATTTATGTGCTTCAATTCAACATCATTCTTCTGCACCAAATCCAGAATGAAGCGATATTTCATGTCAAAATGCTTTGTCCTCCTGTGATGAACTAGATTCTTTGCTAACTTGATGGAACTTATATTATCACAATAAATCATTGTAGGCTGAATTTTCTTCTCTCCAATTTCTTCCAACAATTTTCTGAGCCAAAGAGCTTGTGTACCTACTGGAGTAATTGCAACATACTATGCTTCTGTGGATGAGAGGGCAACAATGCTTTGTTTTCTTGAGCTCCAAGTAATCAAACCAGAACCATAAGAGTAACAATTTCCAGATGTGGACTTACGGTCATCCACACTACCTCCCCAATCTGAATCACTAAATCCAACAAGATTGAACTTTTCAGTAGAGTAGTAATGAATACCAAAATTTGGAGTGTCTTTCACATACTTTAAAATTCTCTTGGCTGGCTTCATATGTATTTCATATGGATTTTTCATATACCTTGAAACAAGTGAAACTGAAAATGCAATATCAATTCTTGTGTGGGTTAGAAACATCAAGATCCCCACAATACCTCTGTAAGTTGTCTCATCAACTAAATCAGCACCATCATCTCTACATAATACAACTCCATGAGAACTTGGAGTAGGGGATGCATTAAAATCAAGCATATCAAATTTCTTCAACATATCATGTGCATACTTTGTCTAGAAAATGAAAATTTCATCCTTAGTTTGATACACCTACATTCCTAGAAAGTATTTCATGAGATCTAGATCTTTCATCTCAAATTCATTCATCATAGCAACTTTGAACTCATGATTCATTTTGGAACTACTACCAATATACAATAGATCATCAACATACAAAGTTATGATCAAAATATCAATACCTTCTTGTTTGTATTAAAGGGTAGGATCATTCTTACTTCTCTAGAAGCCTTTTTCCTGAAAGTATCCATTAATCCTAGCATACCATGCTCTTGGTGCTTGCCTGAGACGATACAAAGCCTTCTTCAAATTGTAGACATTATTCTCTTTTCCTTCCACTTCAAAACCTTGTGGTTGCTCCACATATACTTCCTCTTCTAAGTACCCATTCAAGAAGGCACTTTTCACGTCCATATGATGTATGCTCCACCTTTTTTGAGCTGCTAATGAAATCATCATTCTAATGGTCTCCTGTCTTGCTAATGGTGCAAATGTCCCTTCATAATCAATTCCATACTTTTGTGTGAATCCTTTGGCAACTAATCTTGCCTTATGTCTTTCAACACTCCCATCACTGTTAAATTTGGTCTTGTAGACCCAATTGGTGCCAATATTTTTTGTGTCATGCAGAAGCTCTGTTAATTCCCAAGTGTCATTACTGTGAATGGAATCCATCTCTTCTTGCATAGCTTGCACCCAAACCTAACTAGTACATGCATCTTCGAAACTTGATGGTTCAAAATCAACCTTGGCTAATAAAGAAAAATTCATTGTCTCACCTATTGGTTTTTCTTCATGTGCTTGATTTTCACTCCTCTGATATATATCACTCAATCTCTTTACCTTCCTTGTAGAACTTGGAGAAGAAGTCGGACTTGAACTTGATTCTGAAGAAATTGGTGAAGGGTTGCTTGGTGGAGTTAAACCACTATATACAGAAGCATTATTTGGCTGCTCATTATCATCAATTATATCATCATTCAAAATAGATTTTTTCTTCTCAACATGGCCTTTTTTATGACCATAAACTCCCCCTTCATCAAAAATTACATCTCTTGAGACAATAATCTTGTTAGTGAGGGGGTTATACAATTTATAAGCCTTTATTGTCTCATTATACCCAATGAAAATGCATAACTCACTCTTTGCATCTAATTTTTTTCTATTTTGGTCTGGTACATGCACATAAGCCAAACAACCAAAAACTTCGAAATGATTAACATTAGGTTTTTTTCCATACCAAGATTCATAAGGAGTCATCTTCTCTAGTGCACTGGTGGGGCTACAATTGAGGATGTACACTATTGTAGCAACTACGTCTCCCCAATAAGAATTGCTCTATCCCTTAGTTTGTAACATGCACCTTGCCATTTCAACCATAGTGTGATTCTTCCTTTCAGCTACGTCTTTTTGTTGGGGTGTGTATGATGTTGTATGTTGCCTCCTGATGCCATTCATATCACAATAAGTCTGGAAATATTTTGAGCAAAATTCTCCTCCACGGTCAGTCCGCAAACATTTGATCTTGCAACCTTTCTCATTTTATACAAGTGATTTGAACTTCTTGAATGTATCCAGGGCTTCACATTTGGCCTTCAAAAAATATACCCAACAATTTCTTGAGTAATCATCAATAAAAGTGATGAAAAATTATGAATTACCCAAACTATTAGTTTGCATTGGACCACATATGTCTAAATGAACAAGCTGAAGTGGGTGATGATCCCTCCATGCATTCCCTTTGGGGACCTTTCCCTTTCATGCTTGCCTTTAGCACATCCTTCACAAACCTCCTTATTCTCCTCTACCTTGGGAAAACCAGAAACTAATGCATTTGAGGTTAGAAGCTTCAAACTGTGAAAATTTGAATGCCCATACCTGAGATGCCATAGCCAACTTGAATCCTCATAAGCCATATTTGCAAGGTTGTTTTTATGTTCATCAAACCTCAAGGGAAACATCCTATTTCTTGTCATAGGCACAACAGTGATCACCCTATTTCCCTTATTCTTATCATAGATAGTACATGTCTTATATTCAAAGACTACTTTATATTTTTTCTCACATAGCTGCCCAACACTTAACAAATTGTACTTCAATTGTGGAGTATAATAAATATCATGAATACTCTTTGTACATTCTTTTGTTTGGATCTCCATAGCTCCTTTGGCAGCAAAATCTAAAGATTTATCATCACCAAGCTTGACCCTGGATTTAAACTTCCATCCTTGGCTGAAAAAAATTTATCATTCCCTGTCATATGGTTAGAGTAGCTAGAAACTATGTACCAAATATCTTTACTTTCACTTTTGGCATAAGATAAAAATAAGTGATCTGGAGGATACTCATTACTTTCTTGAGCATAGTTATCATTTTTACCTTCTTTCAATCTGCATTCTCTTTCAAAGTGGCCATACCTGTTACAATAGTAACATTGAACATTTCTTTTATCAAATCTACCTCTTCCTCTTCCTCTAGAACTACCTCTTCCTCTTAAGCCACCTCTTCCTCTACCTCTAGAAAAAAATTTGCTTTTCCATTTACCTCAATCTTGATTGGTTTTGGCACTACTGCTGCTTGCATATTCATTCTATGTAATTTTTAATTTAGAGGAAAAATCTTTCTCAACAACTTCAAAAGTGTCTTTCAATCTTTCTTCATGAGACATGAGAGATCCAACCAATTGATCAAACTTTAATTATGTCAAATCCTTGCTTTCTTCTAATATTATGGCAACATTACTCCATATAGGTGTTAAAGATCTCAATACCTTTTTTATTAAAACTTCATTACTTATCGTTTCCCCAAGTGTAGCCATTTTATTGACCACATCTTTGACTCTCACACAATAGTCACTTATACTTTCAGCTTCTTGCATCTTGAGATTCTCGAACTCTCTCTTCAATGTCTGAAGCTTGACCACCTTAACTTGATCACTACCTTGGTAAGATTCTTATAGAGTCTTCTAGGCATCTTTAGCAGTTTTTTCTCCTTATATTCATGGAAATAAGCTCTTATCAAGAGCTATCTGAATGTGAAACAAAGCCTGGGCATACTTCTATGTCGGGGATATTTGACTGCATATTCCACCTGTTGAAAAAATTATCAAGCACCAAACACCAATGAAAGACGTAATATATTATACTGTGTATTTTTTATATATATCTATGAAAAAACAATTCTATTATAGATTTTGAGATATTCTTAAAATATGATTTTTAAAATCTAATTTGATATTTCCAAAATTTTCAATGATCACTTTAGCAATACTGATAACCTAAACAGTCGGCAATATAATGTGCCTCTCTTCGAATATTCATTTTAAGAGCCCATTTTTCAAAGATATATATATATATTGAAAATCTGCAATAATCAAGATAGCAATACTGATAACCTAAACAACCACCAATGTTATGTACCTCTCTTTGAATATTCATTTCAAGAACCCATTTCTCAAAGTATATATATATATATAACATTGGTACATAACATTGGTGGCATTTTAGGTTATCAGAATTGCTATCCTAATCATTGCATATTTTCAATCTATATCTATATATATATATATATATATATATATATATATATATATATATAATCTGTAATGATCAAGATAGCAATACTGATAACCTAAACAACCAACAATGTTATGCACCTCTCTTCGAATATTCATTTTAAGAGCCCATTAGTCAAAGGATATATATATATATATATATATGAAATATGCAATGATTAGGATAGCAATATTGATAACCTAAACAACCACCAATGTTATGTATCTCTCTTCGAATATTCATTTTAAGAGCCCATTTGTCAAAGGATATATATATATATATATATATATATATATATATATATGTGTGTATATGAAATATGCAATGATCAGGATAGCAATACTAATAACCTAAACAGCCACCAATGTTATGTACCTCTCTTCTACTATTCATTTCTCTTCGAATATTCATTTTAAGAGCCCATTTGTCAAAGGATATATATATATATATATATATATATATATATATATATATAGGATAGAAATACTGTTAAATTAAAGGGCCAGAAATATTATGTACCTCTCCGCGAAGATTATTTTTAAGAGCCCATTTGTCAAAGGCACCCACATCCTAATCTAGAGCATGCTTCAGATACCTTTCCGTACAGAGTTTTTCTTCGTGCATGATCTTTTCTCTCGAAAATGCAATGTGTGAACAACGATTCACATTTAACATGTTTGTAACTCCTCTCTGTATTTCACCCAAGAAGAAAAATAACTCCTCATTCTCATCTCTAAAAGCTCTTAAAAAATTTTCCAAAAATGTTGTTTGTAGATCAGTTCAACAACTTGATCAATATTGAATTAAAATACATGGCCATTGGCACAATTCCCATCAATATATAATAGCTCTCTACACAAAAATTTTACGTGAGGATACATTGTATCCATGCAGCCTCAAGATTCAAAGGCCCATGGTTGTATCATCAATATCAACAATAAGAGTCTCTCTCGCCTCTTTAAGAGTCTCTCTGTGGTCATCCACTGGGAGGAGAAGATTCGAAGGCCCATGGGAATAAGATTCTCTCTTTCCTCCCAGTGGCTGCACAACAATTTCAGATATCATAATTACGAGGTATTAATGAGGTTATCAAGACCTAATAATACCTGTAAACACAATCCAAATACATAATACTTGTAAACATAATCCAACACACCCTTGATCTCCTCTTTGAAATGGTGATCGATCCCCAGCCTCTCAACAATATCAAAAGCCCACAAGCATTCAAATAGATCAACCAGATAGCAACAAGGCACTGTAATAAAAAATAACATCAACCAAATTATTTTAATGATGCAGTGATTAATCCTAAAAACATATTTTCATCATATAGCATTTTTCACAAATCATATAAAAATAACCCATGATGATACCAAATTTCTTAAGACAAAATTCAAGAATTCCAAGCATTTTTGGTTGCCAGTTCTCATGAACATAGCAGCTATAGATTTCGGCAAGCTGATAAATGATCCATCCTTGGATTGAAATTTCATTATTTTCCCCCACTCTACTATTTCTTGCAAGCCCTCCAAATAATATAGTAACGTTATTAGAAAGGCATAGAGAAGATTGGTAGGAAGCCTAATCCCAACAACACCAAGGTAAAAGGTAAATTTAATCAGTTAGCACTTTAAGAGATGGCTAATTTATCAATGACAGGGGATAATGGTGATCAGATTATAACCTTTGAAGCTTCGCCTCCAGCTTTTCAATGATTTGGTTGATGAAAGGAAATTCATAAGGCAGGTTCAAAACTAAGTCTTTAGCTTCTTTTAGTATTGCAGGAAATACTAATTCAAATACACTCGGCCTATGGTTATTAGCCTCCTCCTCTATTTTCCCAGCTTGTGCCTTGAAAAATTCGATCCCTTAAATATTTACAAGTTAAAAAAATTTCACAAGAGAGAATATGCCATAATCTTGTCACTGTACGAAGACATGGCATGCCAAGGGCAATGCAGATATCAACATATTTCTACTTCAAGATGGCCTTGATCGATGTACAAACCTTTTTTCACTTGTGAATCTCCAGTATGCCATATAGTAAGAGTAATAATAGATGCAAGAGTAGCTAGTGTTCGGTCATATGCCAAGAAGTAGAATTCTTCACCCCAAGAGCTATATTTCAACTAATTTTGAAGAACCCGTTCTAGTGTCTCAGGAAAGTGAGGCTTCTCTGAGCCATCAATTGCTGGAATCCTTGCTACCCAAACAGTGTCATATGCAGAGGGATTATTTTCCCCATTACCCATAGATCTAAACATATTCTTAATCTCACATATTAGTTTCTGGATACACTTTTTTTCTGATGGTGCAACCTATAACTAGCACAATTATATTTACCAATGTGGTTGATATACGAACACATATACAACCACATTATTAAATGTGGTTGATATAGGCCAATAGGAATTTATCAATCACAATAATAATTATTAGACTTATAGTGTTAATGTGGATATTAGATATTGATTATCTATATATATATATATATATAACAAAATTAACATTTAGAGTTCTTTCTGTAAAAATCACATGAAACATTGTCGTTTCGAACCAACCAATGTGGTTCATCATCAAGACTAAGTAAGAGATCAGATCTATAATTTGAGTTTAAATAGATGTAAAAATGACTAAACTAGCCGTATTCAATCGGTGACACCTAGTTTTTTTATTAAAAAATCAATTTATTAAATAATTATTTTATAATTTTATTAATAATTAAATATATCTATATATATTTATTTTATATATGTACTATATTTATTTTTTTATTTTTTTTATGGGACAAGGGCAAAGGGAAAAAGAAAACACCATCGAAATCGCGCCCGTGGGCCGGAAACAAAAGAAACTTAAGAATATAGGGTAGGGATCCAACACTCGCTAATATTCCAGTCGTCATCTCTATCGAGATTAACAGGTCTTTTTTCAATCTCTATAGCCTCCCTTAACTTACGATGATGGAAATGGTCAATCCTAGTAATGACCTTAGCTTCTTTGATGCAAATATGATGATTATTCTTTTCTTCATGCTCAGCTAAGGCAGAGGAGCGGGATCTTCCATGTTTAATGTTAGCAGCATGTTCACATATACTTTGATTTATAGACTGGCTAGTTTCACCTTACATTGGTGAAACTGGCCGGTCTATAAATCAAAGGATTTGTGAACATGTTACTGACATTAAACATGGAAGATCCCGCTCTTACACCTTAGTTGAGCATGTATAAAAGAATAATCGTCATATTTGCATCGAAGAAGCTAAGGTCATTTCTAGGATTGACCATTTCCATCATCATAAGTTAAGGTAGGCCATAGAGATTGAAAAAAGACCTGTTAATCTCAATAGAGATGATGACTGGAATATTAGCAGATGTTGGATCTCTACCCTACATTCTTAAGTGTCTTTTGTTTCCGCCTTCTCCTTTTTTAGGCTCGATCTGTGATTTTCGATGGCATTTTATTTTTCACTTTGCCCTTGTCCCATACAAAAAAATTAAAAAAATAAAATTAATAAAAAATAAAATTAATAAATTAATAAAATAAATAAATAATAATAATAAATATAGTATATATAAAATAAATATATATAGATATATTTAATTATTAATAAATTTATAAATTAATTATTTAATAAATTGATTTTTTAATTGAAAAACTAGTTGTTATTGATTGAATTTAATTTTCAGAGTCAAACTAGCCATTATCCTAACGGCTAATTTAGTCATTTCTACATCTATTTAAACTCAATGTCTGGATCTGATCTCTTACCTAGTCGTGATGATGAACCAGATTGGTTGGTTCAAAACACGTCGACAACGTTCTTTGTCATGTGATTTTTACCAAGAGAGCTCTAAATATTACAATGGATCATAAAAGTCAAAATTCTAAAAATTAACATAATGTTATAATAGTACTAATAATAATTTTTTATCTCTCATTATCATTAGTATACATTTATTAACCTATTAATTTTATAAATAGATTAATATGATGTTGGTATTAATCACATAAATATAAATATAATATAAATATAAATATTTATAACTAATAATTAAAATTAATCTAAATATTAATATTAAAAATTAAAAATTATAATATTAATAATTAATAATTATAAACTATTAGTAAATAATAGCTAATAGTTAATCATTATTATTAATTATCAATGATTATAATTTTTAAAAATTATTAGTAATTAGTAATAATTAATCATTATTATAATTATTATTCGTAAAAGGGATAAACATTATAAACAAAATGGATTGATACTATAAGCTCAAAGGATGAATATTATAAAACCAATGGAATATTCATATTAAAAACCAAAGAGATTAATAACCCAAGGGATTAATATTAAAAGCCCATGGGATTAAGAAACCCAAACGATCAACATTAAAAACCTGAGGGATTAATAAACCAAAGGAATTATGCATATTATAATTGCTAAAAAATCATTAAACCCTAAGATTAATATTATAAACCTTAGTATCAACATTATAAGCTTATCTTATTAATAAACCCAAAGAATTAATATTAAAAACCTAAGGAAATAGAATTAAGCCTTAATATTAATATTAAATCGAAGGAACATAAACCCTAACATTAATAATCCCAAGGGATTAGTATTATAAACCCAAGGGATTATAAACTAAATGGATTTATATTAAACCCTAGAATTAATATTATAAACCATAGGCTTAATATAAACCGTAGGAATATAAGCTCTATGATTAATATTAGAAACCCTAGGAACAATATTATAAACTAAGGGGATTACTAAACCCATTGGATTAATATTAAAAAGGAGAAGGAATATAATCCTATGGGAATAAAATTAGATCCTAAGATTAATATTAAACTCTAGGAATATAAACCCTAATATTAATATTATGAACCTTAAGATTAAAATTATAAACCCAAGAGACTAATGCTATAAATCCAATGAATTAATAAACCTAAGGGATTAATATTATAAACTAAGGGGAATAATTTTAAATCCAACAGATTAATATTATAAACCTAAAGGATTGATAAACCCAAAGGATTAATATTAAAACCCCAAGGGATTGATACATCCAAGGGATTCATATTAAACCCTAAGATTAATATTATAAACCACAGTACTGCAGTTTATAAATCTAATATTAAACTTTAATCTTATAAAATTAATATTAAAAGGCCCCAATATTATAAACCTTGTATTAAACCCAATTTTTGTAATGTAACAATGCAACGTTGAATAAATTACAATTTAATGTAACATTGTGATAATGATTGTTAGACTTATTTTCATATTGAGACAATGTTTGGCACAATGTGATGTTAGATACATTTTTGTACCATTCCAATGTTACAATATTAAACCGTTGATATTATAAGCCCAAGGGACTAATAAACCCAAGGTATTAATACTAAAAACGCAAACAATTATAAACCCAAGGGGATAATATTAAACCCAGGGGATTAATATTATAAACCGAAGGGATATTGACCCTAAGATAAATATTATAAACCATAAAATAAACATTATACCCTAAGATTTATATCATGAACCTTACAATTAATATTATAAACGAAACTAATTAATATTAAAAACACATGGAAATAACATTAAACCCTAGGAATATAAACCCTAAAATTAATAAACCCAAGGGATCAATATCTTAAACACTAGGCTCAATATTAAACCCTAGGAATATAAACCCTATGATTAAGATTATAATCCTAATGGATTATAAACCCCAAGGAATCTATATAAAACCCTAGGATTGATATTATAAACCCTATAAATAATATTATACGCTACAAATATGAACTCTTAGTTTAATAAAGTGAAGGGATGGATATTATAAATAAAATCCACAAACAAAAACAATGAATTAATACAAAAAACCTTAAAAAAAGGGATTAATATTGTAAACCAAAGGTATATAAACCCTAAGATAAATGTTATAAACTGTAAAACAAACATGGTTAACCTTGGTTTATTTTCATATTGAGACAATATTTGTCACAATGTGATGTTGGACCATGGTTGACCATGATTACTTTTCATATTGAGAGAACTTTTGTCACAATATGATGTTAGACCATAGTTAACCATGGTTGACTCAAGGGATTACTAAACCCAAGAGATTACTATACCCATTGGATTAATATTTAAATTCCGACAGAATATAAACCTAAGAGAATAAAAATATACCCTAAGATTAATATTAAACCCTAGGAATATAAAGCCTAATATTAATATTATTAACCCTAGGATTAATATTATAAACCCAAGAGACCAATGCGCTAAATCCAAGGAATTAATAAACCTAAGCGATTAATATTATAAAGTAAATGTATTATAAAACATATTATATTATTATACATATTAGGTATTAATATCATAAACCCAAGAGGTTACAAACCTCATACTATAAATACTAATATTAAACCCACTATAAATATTATATTACGATATATCGGATATTATAAATATACTATATTATAAACTACACTATATTAATATTTTTAGTTCCATACACATACTAAACTATACTATACTAATATTGTTAACCCTTGGGTTGATAATATTGTTAACTATAATGTTAACAATATTATATTATACTATATTATAAATACTATTATAAATCCAATACTATAAATACAAATATTAAACTCATTATTATAAACACTAAAATAGAACCCAATATTATGAACCCAAATATTATAATACCCGATGTTCTAAACCCTATATATTAACACAATATTATAAACCCTAATATTAAACCCAAATATTATAAACCAAAATATTAAACCCTAATTATAGAACCTATTATTACGACCTATATTATAACCGTACATATTAAGCCATCATATAAATCATAATATTAAAACCAAATATTATAGACCCTATATATATTAAACACTCAATATTATAAACTCTAATATTGAACCCAAATAATATAAACCCTAATATTATACTCAAATATTAAAAACCCTCATCTTATAAAATGCAAATATTATAGCCCCAAATGTTATAAACCTTACAACAACCACATTAGTAAATGTGGTTCATATATGTTGATTAGTGTATATCAAGCACATGCATAACCACAATAATCAATTTTCTTTCATAATTGTATACTAAATACTATATTATAAACTCAATAGCCCAAAAGATTAGTTAACTTTAATATAAAACTCTGACGGAATATAAACCTAAGGGAATAACAATAGACCCTAATATTAATATTAAACCTTAGGAATATAAATCTTAATATTAATATTATGAACCCTAGTATTAATATTATAAACCCAAGATATTAATGCGATAAATCCAAGGAATTAATAAACCTAAGGGATTAATATTATAAAGTAAATGGATTATAAACCATATTATATTATTATACATATTAGGTATTAATATCATAAACCCAAGGTATTATTAAACCCAAGAGACTACAAACCTCATACTATAAATACTAATATTTTTATTTTTTTGCTCATTTAGACTAATCCTAATCTTCCCATTTTTTCTCCTCCCATCCCACCCACGGGTTTCGAACCGGTGACCTTGCAGAACGGAGTGCCTTAAGAGTGCACCCCATCACCTACTTCTTTACACCACGTGGGCTTTACTATAAATACTAATATTAAACCCACTATAAATATTATATTATGAGATATCGGATATTATAAATATATTATATTATAAACCACACTATATTAATATTTTTAGTTCGCTACACATCCTAAACTATACTTTAATAATAGTGTTAACCCTTGGGTTGATAATATTGTTAACCATAATGTTAACAATATTATACTATACTATATTATAAATACTATTATAAATCCAATACTATAAATACAAATATTAAACCCATTATTATAAACACTAAAATAATATTATGAACCCAAATATTACAATACCCAATGTTATAAACCCTATATATTAACACAATAATATAAACCCTAATATTAAACCCAAATATTATAAACCAAAATATTAAACCCTACTTATATACCCTATTATTACAACCTATATTATAACCGTACACATTAAGCCATAATATGAATCATAATATTAAAACCAAATATTATATACGCTATATATATTAAACACTCAATATTATAAACTCTAATTTTGAACCCAAATAATATAAACCCTTATATTATACCCAAATATTAAAAACCATCATCTTATAAACTTCAAATATTATAGCCCCAAATGTTATAAACCTTACAACAACAACATTAGTAAACGTGGTTCCTATATGTTGATTAGTGTATATTAAGCACATGCGTAACCACAATAATCAATGTTATTTCATAATTTTATACTAAATACTATATTATAAACCTAATAACCCAAAATATTAGTTAACTTTAATATTAAAACTCCGAAGGAATACAAACTTAAGGGAATAACAATAGACCCTAAGGTTAATATTAAACCCTATTAATATAAACCCTAATATTAATATTATGAACCCTAGGATTAGTATTATAAACCCAAGGTATTAACATTATAAACCCTAAAACTAATATTATAAGCCCAATGGATTTTAAACCTAAGGGATTAATATTAAAACCTAGGATTAATATCATATGCCAAAAATATTATAAGTTCCCTCGGATTAATATTATAAACCCTAAGATAAATATATGAAATATAACATTACTATTATAAACCATATTATATTATTATACATATTAGGGATTAATATCATAAACACAAGGTATTATTCAACCCAAACGACTCCAAACCTAACACTATAAATCTTAATATTAAACCCACCATAAATATTATATTATGAGCTATGGTAGATTATAAATATACAATGTTATAAACTACACTATATTAATATTTTTAAACCATACACATCCTAAACTATACTACACTCATATTGTCAACCCTTGAGTTGGTAGTATTTTTAACCATAATATTAACAATATTATACTATACTATATTATGAATACTATTATAAATCCAATACTATAGATACAAATATTAAACCCATTGTTATAAACACTACAATTAAACTCAATATTATAATCCCCAATGTTATAAATCCTAAATATTAAACACAATATTATAAACCCTAATATTAAACCCAAATATTATAAATCCAATATTAAACCATAATTATAAACCCTATATATTAGAACCTATATTATAACCCAACATATTACGCCATAATGTAAATCATAATATTAAAACCAAATATTATAAGCCCTATATATATTTAACACTCAATATTATAAAGTGTAATATTGAACCCAATATTATAAACCTTATTACTAAACCCAATAATATAAACCTTAATATTATACCCAATATTAGAAACCCTCATCTTATAAAACGCAAATATTATAGACCCAAATGTTATAAATGTTACAACACCCACATTAGTAAATGTGTTTCCTACATGTTGATTAGTGTATATTAAGCACACTCATAACCACAATAGTCAATGTTCTTGCATAATTTTATACTAAATACTATATTATAAACTATACTGCATTATAAATATAATAACCCAAAGGATTAGTAAACCTAAGGGATTATATATTAAACACTAATAATATTGACATATTAATATTATAAAACCAAGGAATTAACATTATAAACCCAAGGTATTATTTTTATAAAATGAAGGGATTAACAAACCCAAGGGATTATATATACTATAAACCCAAGTGATTAATGAACCCAATGAAATAATATTATAAACCATTGAGATTAAAAAACCCAACGGATTAATAAACCGAGGGGGCGTTATAAACGCAAGGGAGATTAATAAACTCAAGAGATATTATAATACTATAAAGTGTTACAAAATTAAAGAAATTTCATGTTGATTATGGTTGATCATGGTTGACCATTTTCAAACACGATCACGTTGATTATGGTTGATTATGGTTAGTCATGGTTGACCATATTCACCATTTTTATCATGGTTGATCATCGTTCACCATGGTTAACCATAGAGACAATGACCATGGTTAACCATATTCAACCATGGTTAATAATTATTTACCATAATGATCATGGTTGATGATGCTTGACCATGGTTGATCATGGTTGAAAATGGTTCACATTAAATGACCATGGTTGGTCATGGTTGATCATGGTCTAAAATCATTGTTTACCACACTCAAGCATGGTTAGCCAAGTTCAACAAGAGAGACCTTAATCATGTCGTAATGGTTGAAAACATTTAACCACGGGTAATCATGGTTGACCATCGGTCACAATGGTTGAATATGGTTGATCATCACTGACTTATATTTATTTTGATTGATCATGGTTTACAGTAGGGACATTGTCCATGGTTGACTAAATTTAGCCATGATTAACCATTATTTACCGTGGTTGACTATAGAGATATGGATTAACCATGAATAGGGAATTGTACCATATTCAACCATATATCTACATTGACCACAATGGATGACCATAATCAGGCATACAAAACTTGGTTGACCATGTTTGACCATTATAACAATCGTTGACTATGGTTGTCGATGAGGAGTCTATAGAACATGAAATGTTCTTGGTTAACCATGGTTTACCAAAGATGACCATGTTGATCGTGGTTGGCCACGGTTTTTCATGGTTGACCAAATTCAACCATATGGACCTCGATCTTGGTTAACCATAGTTGATTACGGTTACTGATATTCAACCATGCTTGATCATGGTTGACCATAATCAACCATATGGACCTCAATCTTGGTTGACCATAGTTGATCATGGTTACCGATATTCAACCATGCATGATAATGGTTGACCATATCAATTACGATCAACCATGCTTGACCATGGTTGATCATGGTTGACTATTTTATCATGGTCGATCATGGTTGGCCATGGTTAACCATAGAGGCAATGACCATGGTTAACCATATTTAAGCACAATTAATCATGGTTTACCATAGAAATATTGGTTGACCATTATAACCATGGATGATGATGCTTGACCATGGTTGATGGTGGTTCAACATTGTTGTTCATCGTTGACAATGGCTCACATTAAATGACCATCATTGATCATGATTGATCATGGTTAACCATGGTTGATCAAATTCAACCAGAAAGACCTTAATCATGGTTGATGAAATTCAATCATGATTAATCATGGTTGACCATGGTTGACCTTGGTTGGTCGTGGTTGATCATAGATCACAATAGAGTCATTTTCCATGGTTGATCATGGTTGGTCGTAGAGACAGTGATTAACCATTAACAGGGAACTGTGTTTGACTGAACTTGAGGAGTGATGACTACCAAACATACTCTGAAATATTTAATTATATTAGTAAATGTGTTTGACTAATGTAGTAATGTTGCATTGCAACGTTGGATAAATTTGAATGTGTAGCATTGCGACAATGTTTATCACATTGCAACGTCTAATAGACTTATTTACCATTCGAGCACCACAACATATTTAATTATCAATATTAATCAATAATATTAATAGGAAATTATTTCTCACTAAAGTTAAATATTTTTTATTTTTAAACACAGTCAAACATAGTCAAGGAGTCACCCACATTCTGAATGTGGTTGACCAAATGATGTAATGTCACATTGTGATGTTAGAAACATTTGTTTACAATTCCAATTCTAATAAATTTATATTAATATGAATTAATAATAACATATTTATTTAAAAAAATTTAAATTATTGGTTCATGTTATTACATATGCGTGTGTGTGTGAGAGAGAGATCCTCTAGACTTGACGAGCCACGATCGAGGGACATTTAAGTCTTCAAAGTCACCTGGGGATCACACCTGACACGGGCCATAAGAGCCCTTAGCTGACTTCATCTTTTAGCATGTCCCCTCCACCTAGCACAGGACATAACTGCCCCTCGTGAGGTTTCATCTTCGGTCACCTTGCTCACGAAGCCCATCCTCAATTCGTTGTGCTAGTGAGACATGACTTTTATATAATTATTTTGATTAATATATTTTCAAGTATTTTAATTAATTTTATTAAATATTTTAATTAATTTTATTAAATATTTTAATTAACTTAATATTACTATTTATTAATATGAAAGTATTAATTTTAAAATTTTAAAATTAATGTTTATTGTAATTAAACATTTTTATATAAATGTTTTAATTAATATATCGCGAGATGTTTTAATTTATGTTCTTAAACATTTTAATATTTTTATTAATGTTATCAATGTTTCATGTAATGTTAAAAATTAATTAATTAAAGTTAAAATTAATTACTGTTAATGTTTTAATTAATTAATATTAATGTTGATTATTGTTTTAATTATTTAATTATTTAATGTTTTATTAATTGAGGACACCTTTGATTGAATAAGGTCCATTATTTTCAAATATGCTAAACATATTGTTGATCTAGATGTGGTCATATTTGACTATATTTGACTAATGCCATTACCTATTATAATTATGTATTAATTATTATTTTTTAATTATGTATTAATGCTTTAATTACTATATCAATACATTAATGATAATAAATTGGTAAATTAATAATATTATTAATTATTATTAATTCATTTCTTTAAACATGTTTAAATTAATGTTATTAAACATTTTTAAATAAATGTTTTAATTAATATATTATCAAAAAATTTAATTAATGTTTTAAACTTAAAAACATTTAAGTACAATTTCAACATATTATTATTATTATTATAATCCAAATCAAATTAAAAACCCAAAAACTTAAATTTAAATTTATTTAATTTAAAATACAATTTACTCATCTCCACTGATATTTTTTTAATGCTTATAAGGTTAAAATATTACTAAAATGAATTATAAATTTTCAATAATTTAATATTATTATTATTATTATTATTATTATTATTATAATTTAATAATATAATATAATTGTATTAAAATAATTATTATAATTTAATCTCTATTGAAATAATTTTATTATAATTTCATCTTAGAGTTTTATTGGTTTGATAATTAAACCTTATTATTAACCAAAGCTTTCAATACACCAAACTATACACCAAACTTTAACACATATGTCGAATACAGTAACGTCCATGTTGATTACAATAACGCTCCCCAAACAATTAAGGCTCTCCGGATAAACGTTGGGTTGCTCACTAATTGAACCATAAAGAGTGTAGTTGAATGCATGGTTATACATTATATTGTTGCTTTTAAAACTGCCACCTCCAACCATATATCCACCACCAGTAAGATCATAAATATGAACACGCTCAAAAAAATTCCCTCATAATTCTCATATTTTTATGGCTGGTCCACTGCTTTAATGTGTCTTTAATGTGTCTGCAAACAACATAACCAAGAGCCCAAACGCCTCTGCAAACACTATATCCAATATGCCCATAATTCCTATGTGTTAAAGAATGTTCCACTTCTTTAATCCCTTTGCGTTCATGCCTTTGACTGCCAAGTATATTAAAAAAAACGTTGTGCCAAATATCAATTGTATTGAATTGCAAGTAATATGAGAGATGGTGGTCAAAGAATATCTTCCTGGAGCCACGCCATCCAGTCTTTTTGAAATTATTTCATGGGGCATTTTAACAATTCAGCCATGCCTGGGTACACAACGCGCAACAACTCACTTCATAATATAGGCCAACACACTTCATAATATAACAATTCATTTTAATTATAATATATCAATGCAACTCAATAGTATATAATGCAAGAAATTCAATTTATTGGATGTATATTTTTCTTTTATCAAAGGAAATTATGAAAATGATCCAAAGGGTTTTTATGGACAAGAGCACATACTCCAAAGAAAGCATGTAAGATATATTTAGTTAGATGGACTATCATTGGAAGACTGATTGAATGTGGAGGTTGGGATCATTAATCTAGATAATTTCAAAAAGTATAATTGTATTAGTTAAGTGATATATAATCACATGAGAGTCACAATTTTATTTTTACATCTAATTTATGAAACTAAAACTATATTATAATTTAAACCTACAATTTATTAGTTATTCATTATAATTTTTAAATAGTATGTAACTGTACTTATTGTTGATTATAAACCTTATTAATCATTGTAGATTTGTTTGTGCATGTGGATACATTATGGAATGAAGTCTACATTAAGGAAGTCGAAATAAGTAGCATCAAGAATAATTTAATAAAATAATATTTTGTTCTTTATAGTTAACTGTGTGGGCATGCATAGGCAACCCTACTCCATTACCCTTATAATAATTTAATAATATAATATTATAATATAATTGTATTAAAATAATTATTAAATTAAATTGTATTAAAATAATTTTATTATAATTTAATCTTAATGTTTATGTTTTATATGGCAATTGTGTGATAATGAAACATTATTATTAACCAAATCTTTCAATACACAAAAATTTAACACAAATGCTACAAAAAAATTATAATTGCATTAGTTAAGTGATATATCATCACATGATAGTCACAATTTGTTTTTATGAAACCTGAAACTATATTATAATTTAAACCTACTATTTATTATTTATTCATTATATTGTTTATATAATATGAAACCGTAATTATATTTTATTAACATGCATCATGTCAAATCATTATAGATTTGTTTGTGTACTTGGATACATTAGGGAAGGAAGTCGAAATGGGTAGCATGGACAGATGAATACCCAACAAAAGCATTTTTTCAAAGTAATAAAAAATCAATCCAGCGCAGCAAGAACAATTTAATAAAATAATATTTTGTTCTTTATAGTAACCCATGAGCGGGCATGCATAGACTACTAGTAGGGCAATGAAGTAGAGGATATACGTTTGAGAATGTGAACAATTATAAGTTTCGAAATTAATCCACGTTGCAATGCATGTTTTATAAGTTTTTTTTAATTTCATTTCTAACTAATTATCATACGTGGTTATCAACAACAGGCACAGTAAATTTTTAATCATGTTTTGTAAAAAATTAATTTAACTCTCGTTTAAACATGTGTTTTAGATATGCAAGTAAGTTATCTATTTTAATTCCATTCATTGATTGAGTGGCGATGACGATAATATACTACCATCATCCAATTTACACCATCAGATCAAAAGTATTAATTGGAAAAATGATTAAAGTAGTCATTTCCACAGGGGGGACATCTATCGATGTAATTATTTCACATCATCAATAATAAAAATGGAGGAAGAGATGGTACAATGGTGGGCATTCATTCAATCGATAGGCATTAAGATTACTAACCTTGTAAGATGGCATTAGACATTCGATAACATGGTCCTTCCAAAAACCTGGAGGAAATTATCATTTCACAAAATGAATCCAAAGGTATCTAACAAAAACCATCAGCGAATAATGAGAGTATAAGCATTTAACACAATCAGGGAAGAACGAGATTATAAGCATTTAAATTGAGAAATTATTTCCAGATCCATCATATAGGTGTTTAGTTGTAGAATTTTTGAATTCAACATATCTCTTTTCTTAAATATGAATCACACTTCTTGGTTCTAAACTTATATAAAAAAAATACCTCTTTTATTAAAGATGAATCACACATTGGAAACCTCCATAAAAAAATACCTATATGTTAGATTAGGAATCATTGATAACAAAATAACTAAATGATGAATCGATAATAGATAACAAAATAACTAAATGATGAATCGATAACAAAATACCTATACCTAAAGTTATTTCTCAACATAAATCAAATCACAGTCTTATTAAATTATTTTCTACCAAATTCTATAACAAATTTTTCAGTAGTCTGGTAAGTAAGGGAGGTTCATGTACCTTTCCCAACACAATCAACAATCTTGCTTGAACCTGCATATCAAGATACATTAATCAGTTGAGCTGAAATTAATGTGATATAAAAATAACCATAATAGTTTAGTAAACATCAAAGGAAAAATGTCTAGAAATTAAACACAATATAAATTATATACTCGCCTTTAGTACCCCATCGTCGGTGCAAGTTTCTCTGTTTTCCAACACCAGTTCCTGTGTTAAGAGAGTTGTGGAAATGTGGAATGTATTGTGCTAGCATGAGATCCAGTATGAATGTTGGATGAAAACAAGGACGAAGGCAAGGCCATCTTCCTTAATGCAGATATATTGAACTCAATCAAATGATATGTCACCTCATAAGAATTTCTTATAAATAGTATTCGACCTACATACAATCATCTTCGGACCCAAGAATGACGCCTGCAACGGGTTAATATATTTTGATACTTTGTCGGGTCTATAGATCCTTAAATTTTTCATTTGTTAATAGCACTACTTGGATTGAAGCAACTTTTGAAATTTATGACAATGTACAGGAATGCGGAGTGATCTTTTGCTTGGTACAACTTCAACTTAATTTGAAGCAACTTTTGAGACTTTCTGAGAGGAGTGGGAGAAAAAAAATTATTATATTGAAGATTTGAATCCCTCTCATAATCATCAACAAAAATCATATATATATGGGCTAATATCTCTTGGAGAGCCAAAATTCTTATAGATCAATTAAGGACTAATTCGCATAAAATTTGTTGTGAAACAGGGTGCTGGAAAAGCTCTCCAAAATTCTTATAGCTCAATTAAGGACTAATTCACATCAACTCTATCGTGAAACAGGGCACTGGAAAAGGCCAAAAGAAGTGTGGGAGAAAAGATTATATATTTTTTGCTCTTCCGGAAAAGTGGAAGCAGAAAATAATTCCATCTTAGAATGTGAGGCCTTCAAAGACAGCACGGAAAGGTATGCAGATATTTTGGCAGCTAGCTCTTGGGATATTCTATTCAGCGAGGGATTTTTCGAGAATCTGGGAGAGTTTATTGTGAAACTTCACATGAAAATGGTAGAATACAAGAGCCAGATAGAGGAGCAATCTGTCCCATAGGCTATATTTAGCCTGGTGGATGTTAAAATAACTTCTTCATTCTTATTCCTTTGTACAACTTAATTTGAAGAAACTTTGGAGAATTTGTGACAGCATACATAAATGTTGAGCAGTTGAATCCTTTGTACAACTAAATTCTGAGTAGTTGATTCATTGAAAATGAAGCTAAAATGGACATTTTTGCAATTAAGGTCAAGATATGTTGTTTTAACTTTCTACAATGAAAATGACACTCAAATGGCCCCTGATATTTACAATTACATAAAACATTACTATATCATGGCTGCCTAGAGTTAAATGTAAGAATAGAAATATGGAGAAATTTCACCATCTATGGTTACAAAGGTCTCAACTTGATAAAATTTCTAGTTCGTTAGTAATAAATATCTAAAATGGATATGTTCCTAAATTTGTAACTAATTTGTCTAAGTAAGTTCACTAGAATGAGGATATCCTACATATCAATGGAGATAGTGCAGGCACTCAATAAGGGAGGACTTCAAAAGAAAGGGAAAAAAATATGGCATCACAAGTATCTATCACGAAAAAAAAGTCTGTGACCACTTTTAAGTAGATGGATGAACACAAATAAGGTGGATCAACTTCTATATTGTGTACTTTTAGTTTCTGAATGCATAATAAACCATGCACTAAGAGGAGCATACTAGGAAAATTTCATAGATCAATGTAAGTGGAGCTAGTCATGAAGAGGACTTCCTACTATCCTATGGGTATGTAGCCATTACTTTTGGATATCAATTTATTTTGGAGAAAAAATCAATGGAAGGACACTTAAGATGGAGGATCTAAGCAGATAGGTTGAAAATCATCCCCATAGATGACTAGATTCTATAATGTCTGAGAGAAATTAAAAATATTTGAACGAAATACAATTTTATGATGTAAAAAAACTATGTTATTATATCTCAAGATCATATATATGCTAGATGAACCTTTGAATACCAACCTATATTGCAAAAAAAGGGTGTGAAAATTTATTTTAATTTTTTTAATATGTATATGGATCTTATAGTAAAAGCACCATTTGGAATTTATCCATACTTAATACCCAAAATACAGATCTACTTCGCTTGGGTTTAGTATACAACTCAATTTTGCAAAATTTAGGTAGCACAATGTCATCCCATTTTGTATAACAATTTCATTATGTATAATGATCTTATAAGTTTTACAATGAGATCATCCCCATTACCTTAAATGAGAGACATGACACAAAGCATGTGAATCCAATAAGGAGGGAATTGAGAACACCAAAAGAAATATTGAGATGGAAAACAACTGTAATGGCTTGCACTTTGTAGAATTGCAATAAATAGACCAAAATTTGAAAGGAATCAATTGATCCAAGGTATTAGAAGGGTACAACATCATCCTCAACCCATCTCAAGCAGATAGATATTATAAATAGAAGAATCATTAGCTATAAGAACCTAAAATGGTCAACTAGTAAGTTATTATAAATGACCATGCAAAATTAAGGGACTATAGGATAATATAGAACTCACAAGAATAATACTTGTAGCTAACAACTTGTATTATGTAATGGCTAGCCCTTGTTACATAAAGGATCATGAGAGATCATTCTTGGGTCCACAACAACAAAGAATGACTCGAGATAGTCATACTATTTGTAGCACTAGACTCATTCGGAGAAATGTCCCTTGATCGAGAGAGGGACAAGAAGTAGATCCTAGAGCTATTATAGGAGAAAAAAGCAGAGCGTTAAGGACTTTTTCCTCTAATTAGAAAAACAAAACACAATTGAATTAAGACATTATTAATTAGGAACTTGCATTAATTTTTTTCTAATTTCATTGAATTTTACCATATATAATTCGACCATTGGGTTACGGCTATGGGGAAATTTATGAAATATTTTATTAATATGAAATATTTTTTTTTTATAGAAATTATATTTGATCATTTGTACCATTTATTTCTTGATGTACAAACTCTAGAAATTTACTTTCTATTAGACAAATTTTTCCATTGAAAATATTTTGAGTAACTTCCAGACTTATGAAATTAAGCCTTATCATATTCTAATATAGATTAAATTTCATGGATAAAAGTTCCAAACCATAATCTCTTACAACTTACATAGATATAAGCTCTCCATTTACAATTATGTTGAGGAAAAACTCCTTTGTATTGAAAGGAATTCCACGTTAAACAATTCCACTACTTTGCTAACCTAAAACTTCCATTCGAATAGACCAATGGGCTTTGGATTGATGGTGAATATGTGAAATTTTAAGGAAATCCTTGCTATAGGTCACTGATTCAAATCCCTCGTTGGTGCTTAGTTACAAAGAAAAAAAAACTTCCATTCAAATATTTATTGATTCTAGAATTCAGACATTGTATCTTGAACATAGCTTAGTGCTTCCCATGGAAGCACTTATCCATCTCTTCAACCAATAGATTTATTTGATTGTCACAATTTTATTGAATCACCTAATGCTCACCTATATCAAACCCACTGCACCCTCAAAATAAAAAAATAAAAAAAGGTGGAAGAAAATGCATGTTACTAGAAAATCTACATTGAGATATTAAAGAAATAGACACACAAAATCATTTAGTTTCTCTATAGAAAAATATAATGTCATTCACTTACATTTTTTTATTATCAACTAATTGCAGTATGTAAAGGTTACATGTCTTCTTATCTATTTTTGTGCAATATTTTGGAAACTTATCACATTTGTTCAAATGCAAATTTTCTTGCCAACTAAATTGTGGTGTACAAAAAAACTTCTTATACCCAAATCTAATGGTGAACATTTGTGGAATATGAAGTTTACTTTGAAAAACAACATAACTTCCACTGATATTTATGTATTTGAAAATGGTATTATGCGTATTTGGAAACCATTTTAGTAGTTTCCATATCTAGTTTTCAAAATACTCTATAAAACTGAATTCAAATCTAAATGAAGGTTAAACTATAGGTATAGTTTTATAAGTGATATTATTTGCCTCTTTCTTGCATATATAGCAATGGAAGATGCCTATGAGAAATACTATGAAGAGGGTGAAAACATATTTTTCTTTAAGATCAGTTGATGGTGCTTTTTTTTATTTAGCTAAATCTGAGAGCAAAGGATAAGAAAGTAACATGTGTCACAAAAAAAATTGTATTATCCAATATTTTTTTATGGTTCAGTCCTTAAATGATATTATAATCATGTATAAATTACTTTCTTGCATTTCACTCTTCAAGAGATCATAGATTGTATTGTAACTAAAATTAATTCACTTGTTATCCATTTCATATGCTATTTGATCTTTTCATGTTTTAGTTGTTATAAGGACAAGTAACAAGGAGGAGATAGCTAGGAGGAGAATAAGGATAAGGATAAGATAGCTAGGAGGAGAATAAGTAACCTAAGGTATGGGCATCATATCAAATAAATATTCTTTTATAAAAGTATTTTAGTCTTTTTTTTTAAATGACAAATATAGGAGGTATTTATGATTTGATAACCAAGTCAATTGATCACTGCTACATTTTCCTAGATGAGAGCTAGTGGTTAGGTCATAAGCATGTTGGTACTCATAGGAACGTTGAAACCCCTTATGGGTGCATGGTGTAATTCTATCTTTTTATCTTCCCTCGAGGTTTTAATCCAACCTAGTGTTGGTATAAATTATGTATTATATATATCATTTTAAAAGTGTTTCCACCCATATTATAATAAAGTTTCATGAACAGAAAGAAATTCCACACAAAAAATGATTAATTTCAATAATATGCATTATTTAAAAGTTAATTAGTGAATGTTCTAACACGTATAATGAATTTCCAAGGGTTGTGTCACATGAAAGTGCTAATACATTATAGATATTTACTTGTGGAATGAGACCCTCAACCTTTTGTTCTCATGTTGTTGTAGGTATATGTAGGATTATTTTACATGAATTGGTTCATGGATATTGTTATGCATGGTATCATTCTCTTCATTTAATAGCATGCATTCTTTCACACAACAAATTAGGTTGTTGCGAAAATGGACAACTAAGAAAGCATGGTCCGTTTGGGCCTTACTTCATTGGTGGTTCTTACTCATTACCTGATTGACTAACAAAGGAAATTCACAAAGTAACACATCATGTGATAGGACTTAGGATAGGATTAAGTAAGTAAATAGAGGGGGAATGGATTAAATAAGAGAAAAAAACATGTTTCTAAGTATATTCAATTTGAGTAGAAAAAATTTACACCTACTTTGACGGTTCTAGTCCCTATTAGAAAATTTGAAAAATGTGATCCTAAACAAAATAAATGAATATGCGCTATTAGGCTTGATTCATAAATTAATCCTTGATAACAAATAACATAGTGTCCTATGTGTGTAACCTAAGGTCTGGGCATGATATCAATAAACATTCTTCAATAAAAGTATTTCTACCATTTTTTTATTACAAATATAGGAGTTGCTTATGACTTGATAGCCAAGTTGTGTAATCACTACTACATTTTCCTAGTTGATATCTAGCAGTTACCATTGTCTAATATATTCAAATTGAAAAAAAAAAATTCACCTACTTTCAAGGTTCTAGTCCATGTTAGAAGATTCCAATAAAGTTATCTTGACCAAAATAAATGAATATGTGTTTTTGGGATCTATTCATCAATAAATTCCTAACATATAATAGAGTGTCCTTTGTGTATGTGCATGTCCATTTTTCTTTAAAAGAGATTGATATTGATGCAATTTAGACAAATGCATTAGCGAAAAATCCAACAAATATTATTAATTTTCTTTCACTCCCTACTAAAGACTCTAGTGGAGATAGAGAAAATATTTTATACGCAAGAAACATTGTTACAAAATAGTTGTTTTAGAAGCCTTATGTAATCTTCACCTTGCCTTGTGTTCATTGATCTTGTGATAATTAAATTTTCCTAAATGTGCCAATAATTAGTTGATGTTTGACACCCTTAATTCAAGAAGTGTAATATTCCTAATTATCCCAAGCTAATAGGAATATTCAATTTTGCTTTCATTTTCTGTTACAAGAATAAAATTCTAAAGGAGGACAAATTAAACTCCTTAGACAAGGCCAAATCTGGGCTGCCTTAATAAAACTCCCTCATGCGTGAAAAGGGATTGTGACAATTGACTGGGTCAACAGGACCAAATCTACAGCACTGTCCAGATGCAATGTACCTAGATGAACAGTGCAGATCTAGTTGGAGGATTCAAATGTGAAAGGATCTAAACCTTTAAGATGGTTTAGGGTTTTGCAAGGCTTTCATCCTATAAATGAAAGAGGAGAGCAGCATGAGAGGGGTTGTTGAACGTATTGTCTTGAAAGGATTTGTCTATTTAGACACTTCTCATTCTCTGGTTGTTTAGCTGATAATAGTGTTGTTTAGCATTGGGTGTTCCTAATTGGGAATCCCACCTCTTTCCTTGAGAGGCCTCTTGGAAGATTCTTACATTTCTTGGTCCACTATCAGGCATTTGGCCAAGCTTCTTCTTTCAACTACAACTCAGATCCTGTAGAGGGTTTGGTTGTGCTTGTGAGTAGCAGCAAGTGGAGGCTAGATCTACTCAGATCTAAACCATACTAGTGCCTCTTTTCAGTGGGAAAGCCTTCTATCCCATTGGCAAGAGTGTATTAGCTGATTGGAGCTTCATATCTACAACTTGGCATCAGGCCAAAGTCTACATCAAGCCTACAACACATTTTATCTCCCTGTACTGCGTAATTTTTCAAGTGAAGAGTTGCAGGGTGTTTGGCAACTATTTGGAGGAGAGATATCTGGTGTAAAGGAGCCTTCCTTACACTGTGGTGATCCATGGATTAGTCCTATAATCCATGTATGTTTCAAATCTGATCTATTCATTGATCCATCTACTTCAAAATTTCTGAATCATTCTGCAGATCTGCTGCAGTAGATCTTAGATCTACTCTTTGTGCTTCATGTATTGCTGAAAACCCCAAAGGGGATGTAAAATAGAGACAATCTAGTATACAGATCTGGCATAGATCTAATATTTTGTACATAGATCTATCCTAGATCTAAGTTGCAACCTACAGCTACTATTTACTTATAAAAATAATGTTGTCAAGGCTTTGCAGTGAAATACATTGTTGCAGCACCTCTTTTAGAGGGTTTTTCTTCATGAAGTCTCCATCTTTATCTTGTACATTGTATGGATTGTAATGTAAATCTGATTTACTGTTTTATAATCTAATTTTGAGCTGTCATATTGGCCTCTTGCTAGTGTTATCTAGAACTTTGTTAATTTCAGGGCAGTGTTCTTTTGTATTGCTGTAGTCCCTTCTTTGGGCAGTTTTCAAGCCATATTAGGTGTGGGAGATCTGTTTAATCCACAATGTTTGATTTGTTTCTGATCCCCTCTTGGATTTAGGACTTAGATACTCTGATCTAAGGGATCCAAGGGCTAGTTTCAAGAGCTATAGCATCCATTCCTGAAAAATGCGTTTTTTAGGCATGCCTTGCTAGCAGTCCAGATTTTGGGATATTACAGTGGTATCAAAGCCTCTTTCTTGGCACAGCCTGTGCTTTTCCTACTGAAGAGCCAATATGTCTTTTCATGGAAATAAAATACTATTGAATAAGTGTGGTTACACTAGAGACACAGAAGACAAGGGTCCAAACCCTTCATCTAGAAGATTGATTGGGAAAGAGTTTTTAAAACTATGTTCCAAACTATGCATGAGCTGAAGAATGAAATCAGGGGAGTGAGGAATGAAATACAAGCAGATCTCTTACAAATATTCTCACATTAAGGAAGCCCCACTACCTCATATGATTTGTGTGAGCATTCAGCCACACAATCTGATCCACAACATTATAGCATGCCTACATTCCTTGCAAGAGGAGAAGAATAAGGAGGAACACCAAAGGAGGGATCTCTTGGTGATTATCTCCAAGAATATGAGTCTCTATTAGAGAGATTCAAAGAGCATCTCAGTTTCCCAGAGTTATGTCAACTCAAAGAAGTAAGATCTAGCACCTACAGTAGGATAAAAGGGTGCCTTCAGCACACTTTCAGTAGATTCTCTCTACCTAATTTTGATGGATCACCTAAAGACTCAGCCAAGTCTTGGGTAAGGAAGCTTGACACATACTTTCAGCTACATCAAGTGTCAGAAGAAGAAGCCTTGAGAGTAGCAGTGTTGCATCTGCAAGGGAAAGCTTATGCTTGGTGGCTATTTGAGTCCTCTTCCTTAAAGGGGATAAACATCTCTTCTTATGCAAGGTTCACTAGGATACTAGTGACAAGATTTTATGAGAGACATTCAAAGACTTCTTGGGAGGAGAAAATCAAGCCCAAGAAATCTACACCTTTGCATAATTTTAAAGATTCCATGGAGCCAACTCCAGCCCTTAACACTGTTGAGGGGGTTGGAGATTTGCTGCACAATTTTCCAGAGGCGAAAGTCCCACTGCAGCAAGATCTCTTTTCTCAAAGAGAAGTCATGAGGATTCCTTCCTCCTTAAGAGATCAAGAAAAAGAATCTCTTGATGATGAAGCATTTCCCCATAATGAGGAGAAGGGAGAAGAAGAGCAGAGAAGATCCTCCAGTGCTGTGATAGCAGGAGGAGATCTATTTTCAGCTAGAGATGGAGATGAAGTAATGGCTTCCACTAGAGGGATTCTTTCACCTTTGCAAGGACTTCCTAAGGATCTTCCATGTAGAGGACATGAGCAGCATGTGTCTTTGCTAAAAGACAATGAGACAGAGCAAAGGAGGGATCACCTAGCTGATCCACTATCAGAATATGGGGCAAAGGCTCCAATTTGAGGCACTCTTACACCACTAAGAGGGGTCTCCAAATTTCATGATACTTCCACACAACAATCAGAGATGGCTTTGCGCAGTGGAAGCAATCATGATATGTTCTGATCTATTTTTCACATGGGAATGAGCCATGAGACATCATTATCCTGTGGTATGCCATCTGGAAGACCACTTGACTCAAATTTTATGAAATATGTTTCATGCATTGATGCTCCTTTCTTAGATCCAAGAAGGGAAGGAGCACTAGAAGGCCATGCTTCAGCGCTGAGAGTATGGGGAAAGTATAAGGAGAGGGAAAGCATTTTTCCCTTAACATCATTATCCATTCTCTCATCTCATACTGCGTTGAGGAAATATGTTGCAGGAATGAAGGTTGACACCATCATGAAGCAAGGAAGGACTGGCAACCTTCCATCTTGTACCTTTGGCATGAGAGATGTCAAGGAGGAGGAGAATGGGAAGCTTGGCTTCCCAACATACACCTTTGACATGGGAGATGTCAAAGAGAAGAACCACAACATGGTAGACACTTCAGATGACACACTATCAGCATTTTCATTGTTGGGCACATTAGATCCCTATTGGAAATCCCAACTGCTGGTGGAATATTCCAAGGATCTTCATACTTTCATGATTCTTGATGACTGGTTTCATGAAGGGAGTTATTCAATCCTTGATAGAGTCATCTATAATCATGGTAGGATCTTCTTGTCTAGAGCTTCTAAGCTCAAGGATAAGTTACTACAGAGGGCTTATGAAGAGTTCAATTTCAACCATACCTATTCTATGAAGCTCAACAATCTCATCTTGAGGAGCTATTATTGGGAGGGCTTTGAAAGAGAGATATATCATCATTGTTAGAGATGCATGGACATTGTGGAGTTGGAGCAGCAACATGACTCTAAGGAAGAGTCAAATTAGCTCTCTCTTCCTTCCCTTGAATAAGAGAGTAGATCTATGCACCACTCCATTGATAGGAGGAGGATTGTTGGTGAAGAGCATTCTCTTAGTACATGTGTTTTATATTCTAATTTCATGCATTCTTACACCCTCTTTTTGCAAAAAATGGCTCCAAGGAGGAGTAATATATTTTTTACACCTCATGGCCAATATTGGGTCCCAAAAATTTCTGAATTGGGCCACTCCCTTAGGAGAACAAGGGAGATTTTTCATCATGATTGGTGCTTCCCAAAGGCACCAAATATATCTCACCTTTTCTGCAATAGTGAGATGACTTAGGAAACAAGTAAGCGGTGGGAGAACCACTTACCATATCTTGATTTGATGCAGGTAGGGAATGCTCTATGCTGGTTCCACATGTGGGACTATGATCCACCTCCATGTACACACATTTCTGTTTGTTTTTACATTTTTTTGATCCCCTATATTGATGATGTACTTGTAAATTTCATTGGGATGAATGGAGGAAGGAGGGAAGGCATGCATGTGCCCTATGGGATGACTACACTCCCCGTACTTTCTGTCTTATATTTCAGGCAGGGCATTGGGATAGCCATGGTTGTTTCAGGTGAAGCATTTTTTTCTTATGGGAGGAGCTATTTGCATCTAATGAGAACATTGTGGGAACAAATCATGGATGGATGGTTTGGTGATCACTCAGCTTATGAGAGAAGCTTATCTTTTGTTTGTGACACCAATAGAGGAGGAGATGAGTTGCAGCACTCACCTTATCAGTTGCTTGAGCACAAGCAACATTTTAGAGGGGAGGACTGTCATATTCCTAATTAGCCCAAGGCAATAGGAATATTCAATTTTTCTTTCATTTTCTGTTACAAGAATAAAATTTTAAAGGAGGAAAAATTAAACTCCTTAGAAAGCAAAAATAAATCAATGCCCATGTGAACAAGGCTAAATCTGGGTTTCCTTAAGAAAAATCCCTCGTGTGAAGAGGGATTGTGACAATTGGCTGGGTCAACAGGACTAAATCTATAGCATTTTCCAAATGCAATGTACCTAGATGAACAGCGCAGATCTAGTTGGAGGATTCAAATGTGAAAGGAGTTAAAATTTTGAGATGGTTTAGGGTTTTTCAAGGCTTTCATCCTATAAATGAAAGAGGAGAGTAGCATGAGAGGGGTTGTTGAACATAATGTCTTGAAAGGATTTCTATGTTTAGACACTTCTCATTCTCTAGTTGTTTAGCTGAGAATAGTGTTGTTTAGCACTGGCTGTTCCTGATCAGGAATCCAACCTCTTTCCTTGAGAGGCCTCTTGGAAGAGTCTTGTATTTCTTGGTCCGCTATCAGGCATTTGGCCAAGCTTCTTCTTTCAACTACAACTCAGATACTATTGAGGGTTTGGTTGTCCTTGTGAGAAGTAGCAAGTGGAGGCTAGATCTACTCAGATCTAGACCATACTAGTGCCTCTTTTTAGTGGGAAAGCCTTCTATGCCATTGGCAAGAGTGTATTAGCTTATTGGAGCTTCAGATATACAACTTGGAATTAGGCCAAATTCTACATCAACCCTATAGCGCAGTTTATCTCCCTGTACTGTGTTATTTTTCAAGTGAAGAGTTGCAGGGTGTTTTGCAACTATTTGGAGGAGAGATCTCTGGTGTAAAGGAGCCTTCCTTACACTATGGTGATCCATGGATTAGTCCTCTAATCCATGTATTTTTCAAATCTGATCTATTCATTGATCCATTTGCTTCAGAATTTCTGAATCATTCTGCAGATCTGCTGCAGTAGATCTCAGATCTACTCTTTGTGTTTCATGTACTGCTAAAAACCCCAAGGGGGATGTAAAATAGAGACAATCTAGTGTACAGATCTGATATAGATCTAATATTTTGTACACAGATATATCCTATATCTGAGTTGTAACCTACCGCTGTTGTTTACTTATAAAAATAATGTTGTCAAGGCTTTGCAGTGAAATACATTGTTGCAACACCTCTTTTAGAGGGTTTTTCTTCATGAAAGTATCCATCTTTCTCTTGTAAACTGTATGGGCTGTAATGTAAATCTAATTTACTATTGTATAAGCTAATTCTGAGTTGTCATATTGGCCTCTTTCTACTGCTATCTAGAACTGCATTATTTTCAGTTCGATGTTCTTTTGTATTGCTGCAGTCCCTTCTTTGGGTAGTTTTCAAGCCACACTAGGTGTGGGAGATCTGTTAACCCGCCTAGTTTGATTTGTTTCTGATATCCTATTGGATTTAGGACTTAGATACTCAGATCTAAGGGATCCAAGGGCTGGTTTCAAGATCTGTAGCAGCCATTCCTGAAAAATGTGTTTTTCAGGCATGCCTTGCTAGCAGTCCAGATTTTTGGATATTACAAGAAGTCATATAAATTCAAAAGAGAAAATTTATATGCTTTAGGAAAATGGATTAAATTAATCACATAATTTCCTTAGTGAAATTATAGGCACAAAAGTTTAAACTAGCTCAAAACCACCTTAATAAGCACAAAGGAAACAGAGAATAACTTTGACACAATATATAAGCATGATAGAAATACATAATTATTTTAAAGCAATATGTATTAGAGTAGATAATTCTTACCAATAGCATGCAATTATGTTTTTAGGAGAATCCATTCGACTAAAAGGAAGGAAGCAAAAAGTATATACAGAAAAACAATTTGTAGTTATTCTTATACATGGAATATTAAATATAATAGGAATGAGAACCCATGGTAATTGTCATTAAAGAATAATTTTTGTTGCAATAGAGACCAAGAATGAATAATTCAAAACAAAAGAAATCAATTTTATGTTGTGAATATGGCAGATACTTAAAAAAATATTAAACGAATGCATTTCCTCAAGATGGAAAGCATGGTCAAAAAACAGAATACCAACTCAAAACTATATACATGGTTCCATAAACTGAACAAAATTTGGAAGGCTCCAATGAGTCCAATCAAACCTAAGAATTCCTTCTTACCTTTTCCTTAGCCTTTTCAGGATTGGATAATAAGAACCTCCTAATAAAAGATGAAACATGTACCCTACTTTCCCTGTTTTCTACAAAAAAAAGAAAATTTTCCTTACCTTTTATAAATTTTCACATTTGGAGTGCTTTGGCGTCGTATCACTAATCTATGTAGCTCATTATAATTTTTTAGTGCCTCTATTGATCCAATACCCTGGTTCAAGTCTCGATGGTAACTAGGTCATATTATTCTTTATTATTAAAACTCATTTTGTCGAATGGTAACCTAATTAGTGCCATACATTCTGTAGTTCATTTCTAATGTGCCTTGAAACAACTAATTTGAATAATGGTTAATTAATTATTTAATTTGAAATGGTTATTTTTATATTTTGAGCTCATTCTAGGGAAAAATTGAAATCTCGAGGTTGTACAACAATTAATGTTTTGATGTGAATGCATACAAAGGCATGAAATTCCTTTTTGATATATTTGATTATCATAATCTTTATTTCATGTTTTTTAGGGTTTATGAGTAGGCTAAAGTGGTTTCATATATATGGAAAGAATAAATTTCTAAATGAGTCAGATATGACTAGATTTTCAAACAGATTGAAGCAAAATTGTGAAAGGGTATGGTAGAGTGTGGACAACAGCATGACAACTAGTAAAAATGATTTATATAATAGCTTGTGGCAGTGATTGCATTTTTTGATAGTGGCTTCAGGTTGTGACAATACTTTCATATTGTGATAAAGATTGGGTTGATAGTGGTTGCAGTTGTTGCGGAGATAATACTTTTAGGTTACAATTGTATATTGTGACATCACTTTATGATTTAGTGATTGATGATGGCAATGGATATAGTTTAAAATATTTTTAAAAGAGGTCCAAAAGGATTTGAAGAAGGAGGTGGGTGCCTCCACTAAGCCTTTTGATCTTAGAGCATGTTGAAGCTTTCTCATCATTGAATTTGGTGACTAAATTAGGTTGGGAAGCATCAACGTCGGTGCCTCAATTATGTTGTAGGCTCCAATGAGAAATTTCTTGTTTTCTTTCACAGTTGGTACTCCAATTAGGTTGTAGCCTACCAAATGTAGAAACTTTCATATTTTTGGGGTGGATGCCTCCAACAACTCAAAGCCTGAAAATATATGTAATGAATTGAAGATTAAGAAGAAGAATTAATTGTGGTTTTCAACCATATGGGGTTCCATGCAAAATATTGTGTCTCTTTGTAATGTTGATGGCTTCTTAATGTGTTGATAGGTTTATGGTGCATTTTTTTATTTATTGATTTGATAATGATGGTTATGGTTAATTGCAATATGATTGTTTGTTGATGAAAAGTTAGGAAATGGTAAAATTTTCTCACATTGATTCAACCCCCCTCTCTCAGTGTGAACTTTAGTCCAACAAATGGTATCAAAGAAGGATATATTTAGGAATAGTTGAGTATTGGAAGGTCAAATTCAAGGAAAATGGCCACAACTTGAGTAGCAGGTAAGTCCCCAATTTTTGATGGATCCAATTATGCATTCTTGAAGATAATAATGGATACCTATCTCATCTCCTTGGGGGAAGAATTTTGAGAATTTATGGAGACTTATTGTAAAGTTTCCAATACCATTCCAGTGAATGAAACAGATAAGGCACTCTACACATTTAAGGCACAAGCTAAACATCTTATCTTAAGTGGCTTGGTAGAATCAAAATTCATCAAAGTAATGTAGTGTAAGTCAGCCCATTAGGTATGGAATAAACTCAAAACTTATTATGACGGGGATGCGAAAGTTAAATAAGTTGTGCTACAAGTTCTTAGGGTTCAATTCAAAAATTTTAATATGGAAGAAGATGAAGATATTTCTTTGTATTTTCTTCAAGTAGAAAATATTGTAAACTCCATTACAAGTCTCGGTGAAGAAGTCAAGGATATATATTTTGTTCAAAAATTTGATATCCCTTTCATCAAGATTCAATCCCAAAGTACCATCCCATGAAGAAATGACAAAAGTAGACAATATGATCATGGATACGCTTCATGGAACTCTCTCAACATATGAGCTAAGAATAAAATAGGACAAATCAGGAGTCAAGGAATTAGCTTTCAAAATAACCAAAGAAGAGAAAAAGCAAGAATATAAAACAAAATCTAACTATGATGAAGAAGAAGCTAAGTTTGTTAGAAAGTTAAAAAGAGGAACTAACAAGTTCCAAGGTGTCCTTCCTGTAAATTGTTTTGAATGTGGAAGGATAGGTCATTACACATATGTTGTTGCTACTACAACACCCTCTAAATTTTGGCCCACATTCAAATTATGGAGCCTCCCATTAATCATGTGAATTGTTGTTTTAAATTGTCAAAGTTGTTCCATGTTCTAAGAGTTGAGTTTCCTTTTTAAATAAGATCGAAGTGTCGTATTTTTTTATATGTAGCATTGACACACCTTTAATAGGAATATCTAGCACACTATCTTGCATTTTTTGATCCTATTTTTTATTAGAACATGTGTTGGACACATTCTCATGGCATAGTGCACCTTTTGGTTATAATCGACACTTGTGTCATAAACATATACCCTAAGTGTCACACTTGAAGATAAATGTCACTTTACTATCATTTCATTGTATGCATGTTAGTTTTGGGTACGTTTATATTCTTATCATGTGATTTTTGAATGTGTGTATGATTGTGTTGAATATTTGTTATATGCTTTTACTCTCTTGTCTCATTGATCTCACACTTAGTCAATTTTGGTGTTTCCATTGTTCTCACCTCTTGCACAACTCATGAGCACATTCAACTTCTAGCCAAGTGATGAGCATATTGATCATTCCTAAGCCTCAGCGATGAGACCCTTACCTCCTATATTTTCATACTGCACCAACCTAGATGATAGTCTCCTTCATTGCGCATTGAGAAACTTCAGAGCACAGTCACTCAACCTTATTTCTGAAACTTTCCCATTGTGCAAGCTTGGACCACCCTTCATTGAATTGTGAAATGTGCATTATCTGTGGATAGTGGGGCCATTTTTTAGACCTTGCAGAGCTAAATTGTGGAATCCCTTGAGTATTTTCCTCAACCACTGCACAATGCGCAGTTACAATTCCTAAGATTTCCACCCTTGTCCCATGAACTTGCCCTCTACACAATTCCTTAACCAAATATTTCCTTCATTACACACTATGCACATTTGGTGAGAAATAGGTTCATTTTCTATTCCTTATAGTGCTAAATTTTGCAACACCCAGACCCTTCTCCTCAAGCACTGCGCACTACAAATTCTCAGTAAGCAAGTCTACCATCTCTACCTCTAAGACCTGTGCAATGCACATAATCTTGTTTCTTCCTTCATTTCCATTTCAAACTATGCACTCATAGAGTTGGGTATGTGTGACTCGCACCATGTGTTTTACATTATGCCGAGTGTAATGCAGGGGTAGTAATCCCCCTTATCAGGGTGTTTGAAAGAAGGGAAGTAGGATGGGGTTTTTTTTTATGTGAACCCAATAATAGTTGGGAAGACCCAAGGATGAGGGGTGGACCCAAAGATGGTGGGAATACCTACCCATGGTTTTGCGCATGGTTTTAGGCAAGCTGGTTTTTTCCATGGTATTTTGTAGATCTGGTCAAGGGCACTACAATTATGTTCTAATCCAGGGTTAATGGATTGGAGGTTATGAATGCTTCAACATGTATATATATGTATTATAACATTGAAAGGAATATAATGAAAAATAAATCTGGTTTACTTGGTTTGGGTTTCATGAGAAAATATCTTTGTATATTAAATGTTCTTTCCATTGTATATTTTTGTGCTTTAATAATATGTTTGCAGGTGATTTATATACCGGGTTAAAACCTACACCTAGTGCCCATTACTTCACTCATTTCTTCTTGGTCATGTGCACTACGCCCAAGAAGGCCTCTCTCTCAACCTTTGTGCATTGTCCCTTCACATTCAACATCTTGCATGAGAAAACAAGGTATATTATGTGATTATGGGACTCATATTATCTTTCCATGAATGAAATTCATTTGTAGGTGGTATCATCCTAGCATGGAAAGATTATGCTCAAAGAGGACAACAAGGAGAAGCTATAAGAAGACACTTGAGGAAGTGAAGCACACAAGAACCATCTTACAAGGAGATAAAGGAACTCTAAACTACAACAGATGGATGAAGACCAAGATGACATGGAAGACTCTAATACTATAATCAAACCCTTTTGGAGGGTGAATATGAAGCACAAGAAGATCTATCATGAAGCATTGAAGATGACATAGCAACAAAGAGAATAACTTGGTATTTATACACTAAAATGAAGTCTCATGTCAGAGTCACCTATTGTAACTCTTCAAAGTTTCATCACAATAGTGTTTCTTTCTCGCATGTATGTTTTCCACATTATTGGTGGAAATCAATTATGTAATTTCAGAAATTGGAAAATGTAAAATATGTGGAAGCCCAAGGGTCACACATGGAAAGTGTAGAGTCACTGGGAATTCCAAGGGTCATGAGGGAGGTCAAGAGTCACCCCATTTGTTATAAATAAACCCTCATATCTCAAGCAAAGGACTTTTCACATTGGCCTCTCAAGCTATGCATGGGAGATAGGATCATCCCTTTGAAGAGAAATTGGTGGCTTAAAGTTCCATTATTGGAGTTAGTGATGTATAATTGTAATCATGTATCTTGAAAATTTAACTTAGTAATTTGAAGCTCTCATATTTTCCGCACTTTCATGCATATATCGTGAATGTTGTAAGGCTATTCTTTCATTAATTGTTTGTGGTGTATTTTCATGTTTATATATACTAAGTAGAATGAACTATTACATTGACCTTAGTATACATATTTGAATTGTGTGTCTCTGGCTTTCATGATTGTTGTTTCTTTGTGAACTATTTCACAAGATAATTAATGATTCTTTTATTATGTGTGTGTATCTTTATTAGGATAGTACTATTAATTTTATTTTAAATACTCACTTTCTCTTTTCAACCGTGGTAGAACCTTTATACACATTGCAATTGAGTACTTCACAAGGGTAACTCACTTTTTTATATTGAAAGTATATGTGTACTCTCTTATGTTGTTTATTGCAGCAAAGGAAAATAATTAAGATTATGGAAGTCAGGCCTATTTCCTAGATAGGGATCCTACTCCAAATGATGCAAGGTCTATTTGGGAATCATATTGGGGATACCCCCTATATGTTGGAAATTTCCAGCACCATCAACAAATTGGCTCTAGGAGGGAAACCTTTGTATGGTCAATAACTCAACACAGCCACATAAAGAGCCTTTAGTTCAGGGTAGAAATTGTATGAGTCTAACTCCAATTGGCATATCTAAGAAAGAAGAGTCATCTCAAAAAATTCCAGAGCGTGCTTACAAAGTTACTTACGAGCAACCCCGAAGGATTCTACCTATCACTCATAAGTTTGCTAGATGTCTTGGATTACTCCCTAATACATATGTTCTTCCTCATAAGAAATCAAGGAAAGATACAACGCATCATAGTGTTCTAGTTTCTTCAGTGGAAGATTTGGTTACTAATATCATTGAGGATTTAGCTGACTCACCCAAATAATATTGTCATCAAGGGGATATTACACAACCTATTGGGGAAAATATGGATGGAGACGAGGAGGAATTTCATTTTTTAGACGACGAACAATCAAGGGGTAATGAACAACCAAAAATAACGAAAATTTTAATAGTGAAGAAGAAGAGTCTTTCGAATCAAAGAGTGAGGAGGAGGAAGAGAAAAAAAACAAGGCTAAATATCAGTTGGATTGGATGGCCCAAGGGCCTCTTACTCTCCTAGGAAATCTTCATTGCTTACGAAAGCAATCAAAGAATTTACTCACAAAGTATGATCTTGATAAGAAGATGAAGGCGGAAGATCACATTGATGACTTCTACTTTCATATAAGGATGTTAGAGGTACATTATGATTATGTTTCTTGTAGATTATTTACATACACTCTTGAGGGCAGAGCATCAATTTGGTATCATAGCCTTCCTGCAAATTCAATCCATAATTGGAGGGAGTTTAAGAAAGTATTCATAGAGATAATTGATGATGGTAAATTTATTGTCATGTTACTTAAATAACTTGGAAATATAAAGATGGGGGACAAAGAGAAGGTGAAAGAATTCAATCAAATATTTACTTAGTTTTCGACTAATGATGTATCTGAGCTCAAAAGGAATCCAAGTGAAGCGTCTACTAGTAATTTTTCCTTTAAGCCTTTTCTTAAGAAGAACACCAATCAGTAAGTTGAATCTGCACGAAGCTCTAATGCT